>JAYKAV010002887.1:408709-446242 GCA_035582835.1 Phoebastria nigripes | reverse complement strand
GAGAATAATGTTGATAACACACTGATGTTTTTAGTTGTTGCTAAGTAGTCTACTAGTCAAGGACTTTTCAGCTTCCCATGCTCTGCCAGGTGCACAAGAAGCTGGGAGGGAGCATAGTCAGGACAGCTAGCCCAACTGACCAAAGGGATATTCCATACCATGTGACATCATGCTCAGCATATAAAGCTGGGGGAAGAAGAAGGAAAGGGGGGACATTCGGAGTGATGGCGTTTGTCTTCCCAAGTAACCGTTACGCGTGATGGAGCCCTGCTTTCCTGGAGATGGCTGAACACCTGCCTGCCGATGGGAAGGAGTGAATGAATTCCTTGTTTTGCTTTGCTTGCGTGCACAGCTTTTGCTTTCCCTATTAAACTGTCTTTATCTCAACCCACGAGTTTTCTCACTTTTACTCTTCCGATTCTCTCCTCCATCCCACCTGGGGGGAGTGAGCGAGCGGCTGTGTGGTGCTTAGTTGCTGGCTGGGGTTAAACCACAACAACTCTTCATACTGAAAAGGAGCTTAATTAGATTTTCTATTTACTTTAAGATCGTAGACATCATATTTAYTTCAAACCAGTTCAAAAATAATGAGATGAGTGGAATTTTTTTCATGTAGAATACGTTAATACACAAGGGAGACGATTTATATTCTGAAGTGTTGGTTTTGTGGTGCTTTCTAGCAAGGTTAATGGGTAAAGATCTGCTGTAATAAAGAACTGTGCTGAGTAGTCTGACACTGAAATGAGTACAAGGAAGAATAAATCCAGTGCTAATCAGGTAAAATATATCAAAATGATGTTCCTTAATCACCTGTTGAGTTATTATGAGGAAAGCCTAAAGAAGCCAGTAGTGGTCACTGAAGACGACTGTAATGTGTAACATTTAGCCAACAGTAGGAAATTTGGGGAGTTTTGTTTTAGGATTTGAAATGTCTGCAAAATTGTTTTCAGAAGAGAAATGGGGAGTTGCATAGTACAGTGTGCAGTTGTGTTAAGTGAAATCTCTGGTTACAGTTTATTTCAAGGCTAGTGTCTCAAATGGCTCACAGCTGAACCTAACCCAAGAGTGGCAGCTCATGAGAGATCATGTAATACAATAATGAAAAAAGAGCACTATTGCAGCAGTGAGAATCAGAGGAAATCTACAGCTGTGATGGATATAAGAGAAGCCTCTGTTTTCTTTGAACTCTTCCTTTTGTCTCCAATATCATCCCTGAAAAAGCTTCAGATAAAAATCTGTAAAGGGTATTTTTTCAGTTGCAACAGTAGCCTTTGTAGTTAGAAGGAACAGATTCACGCACCCCCAGAGGACAGGAGATTTCTAAACCATGTAACAACAGCTTTTAAAAAATACTGCATTTCTTCTAGGAGGAAAAGGTGTGGTTGGTGTGCAAATGCTTGGTCAACAGCTGGCTATAAGGTATTGGGTGCTGGAATGGGGGAATGTGCCTATGCAGGTTCGTGGTGGCACAATAATGCAGTGAAGGAACAACCCAGTATGTCCTGAGAGACTCTGACTGGGTGCTACTGGTTATAAAGATGTGACATCCAAGGAAGCTACATTTGTTAAGTTGAAAGTGCAGGTGTAGTCTGAAGACCTGGAAAGATCCCATGGCAAAGAGAATATTTGTGGAAGTCTGTATGTGTTGGAAAAGATGCTGAAATGAACTGCACTGGAATGAGAATTTGCAGGGGGGGAGGGGCTAGTCAGTCCCTGAATCCATTTTGTGCCTGAAATAAGTTGAACGTAACAAAAATGTCAAGGAAATATTATGGTTTAGCTGTGGTCAGATGCGCCGTTGCCTTTTACTTCACTTGTATGTACCTCTGTCACGAAGAAACTTTAATAAACCAGGTTCCCAAAGAGCAAACACCATCAGCAGTAGGATGTGATGAATTACTCGAGCAGGATAATCCTGGCAGAGTTGCGAGGCTCTGCCTGGAGAGGTGCAGGCACAGCGTGTCCTGGGTGGAGGAGTGCTTCTGTGAAGGGCTTACTGTACCGCCTGGCCTGAAATCATGGCACCTAATGACTGTGAAGCTTTTATCTTGGTGAAAAGCAAGTCTCTTGCCTACTTGGAAAATATGTCTATAACATGAGTGAGGGAGGTTTCTGATGCACTTGAATTGTGGCACTTGTTGCAAAGGGTGTAAGGCAGCTTTGCAAACCCTTGTTCGCCTTTAAAGTCTTTGATGTGGAGCCATTACTTCTAGACAGTATGAAGAATGCTTAGGGCAATACACTGAAAAATAAGAAAACCAGCAGAGAATTATGATGATTACTTTACTTACAAAAAGCTGTTTTTGAGAATATTTGGCTTCTGGCTGAACAGAATTTATTAAGCTAATAACTCTTCTCCTGGCTGGAGCTGATTGAAACTGCCACAAGCAGTACACTGACAGCAGTGTCGGGCAGTCTGGGATCACTCTAAGTATCATCAGCCCGAGTTGCAGTTTTGTTTCCCTCTACAATGGATCTGACCGACGTGGCCTGTAAGAGCTCTCTGCGTAGTAGGGTGGGGCTATTTCTTTTCCTCTGGCTCTTGCAGCCAGGTTTCCATGGCTTTTGCCTGCCCTGCTGGGGAATAAAGCATCACAGTGAACAGATGGAGCAGCTGAGCTGTTCCTTCAGAGACCCTGTGTCCACCTCGGACACGAGGCCCCTGGGAGCTGCTGTACCAGCTCACTCCTCAGAGGGTGACTTTTTAGCCTTGAARTTCTAACTCGGGAAGACAACGATCTATAATGTATTGCTTACTCTACTCTTAAAAACAACAGGAAGGACAAAATGCCACAGTGAAATGAAGCAAGGGAACGGGTAAGCCATGTTAACATGCTTGGAAAAAAATAAAGCCCAAGAAAAGCCATTGTCAGTGTCAGAGTTCCTTGGCTGTCATAGTCAATCATACAAATCCCAGTGATGTTATGTCTGCAGCAGATGTTTTTTATTATTTATGATGGGCTGTGGGGAGTTTGCCTTTTAGTTGGATTTGTTTTGGTGCTACCATCTTTTTTTCCCCTAGGCTGTTTCAGGTCTTCTGAGAGCCCTGTTGCAGAGTGAGTCTCTTCTCAGATGGTCCATCAACTTCAAAGTCACTTTCCTGTATCTGCTGCTGTAATGCTTATTTTGATGGGGAACTGACACCAGACTGAATGTATATATTGAATTCAATTCTGTATGTCATGTCTTCTCTTAATGAAGTCGGGCAGAAGGGTGAGCTTTCTGCTGTAAAATTTCCTTATTGGTCTTCCAGAAAGAGTGGGCAGTTAGAAACAGGCTGTGATTTCCCAGAAATACCGAGAGCTGTGTTTGGTGTAAGAGTGACAGATTAGGCAGACTATTAGAAAGTTGGCAAAGGAAACATTCTGTAGATTAGASCTACCAGCTCAGATCTGTTTTTATTTAAAAATCTGTATACACAGAAATTTTGAGCAAGGACATTAGGCTGCAGCGTTGCATCATGAGAACAGATCATCACCGTTCAGCAGCTGTGAGGACAAGACACTGTTACCTAGCAACTTCTCAGAGCTGTCTTTTATAAATCCATCCTGTCATGGAYGTCACGTATATGCCACAGTTGGTCTTTACAAATTTTGCACTGGGTAGTACTGCAAAATATATCTCCTGAGCAGTAGTATCCTTGGCAGGTATTAAATCACGACAGCCCAGGTGTTCCTACCCTACCTGCTCRCGTAGCAAGGCAAGGGCTGTGGATTAGTTCTTTGCATAAGTTACCGACCTGCTTGGAATCTGAGATGGAGCAGCGTCTGTGGGAGCTGTTGCTCAACTACCCTCCTTTCTTGTACAGATGGACAATGATCCATGTTGATTCCCGTGCCTATAAGCTGCTCTCCATCTTCTGTTGCGAGACGTGATTATGAGCTTTGTCGTCTTGAGGTGAAGAACCCTTACTCTGGCTCAGTATTAAAATCTGAAATGAATAAGTAGAGATACTCTCAATTTTGGACAAGTGCTGCCTTCCTATACCTCTATACAATTCTCAGACACAGGGGATTTGATTCTGGATAGAGATTTTGGATGTTATGGGATTACAGATATTCAGCAAGACTGATTTAAGGCCTGAACTCTTCTTTCTAATCTTTGCCTGCTAATCACTTTTATTGTGAGATAATGCAAGTTCACCATTGTTTCCAATGGCATTTGGAGCTGGAATTTGGAAATTCCAATCTTCATTGTATGTTTTACTCCTTGCAGTATTTTGATGTGTATGCTGTAGTACTGTAAAAAGGGAGTTGGACACATTATCCTAAATATTACATGGAAAAAATACTGTGCCGATTCCTGCCTTACCATTTTTAATTGCTTTCCATTCATTCTGTTATGAGCAGATGGAGTGTGGTATCTCTTGCTTCAATAAGTAGTTGCCTTCAGTTTGATGTGTTATGAGCTGGACCCTTTCTCTTGGATTCTGTTACACTACAAGTAATTCAACAAGCTAAGCTTTCTCTGTAACTCCTAGAAGCTGACAGACATCACATCCCAAAAGATGCCATTAAAAAAAGAATTTCATGTTTTGAAGTGACCAACTGTAGTAGTGAAATATTCTGGCCTGTGACTTCCTCATGGTTACTTTAAGTGACTAGATATTAACTGGAACTTGTAAACTAAGTATCAGAGACACTGAGAAGACTGAGGTCCCATTCTGGCCTTTTTGGTGGGTTCTCAGCATCCTTTCTATGGGAGAAAATTTCACTGGAAATTGTCACCTTCTATAAGAACGTTGTATGGAGAGTATAAGATACAAGTCTGTCACAATAGTGGTGAATTCTACCTTAAACATGTTTTGTGATGAGGAATTGTTATCTTTATCTTATTTTTTTCAGATTTCTGCCTGTAATAGAAGCAGCAATGACTGTAAGGACAGGAAAGATACTATTAATGCATTTTGCAGGCTGCCCATTGACTGGGAAGCTTCAAACAAACCAGTACTTTTTGTATTGCATACGAATCGACATTTTGACTCCACTTGATGGGAAGCAACTATTATGTTAGTTTTCCTTCCCAAAACAGATGACCTGGACAGTTATGATGAGATGCCTTTCTCAGTTCCATGCAGACTTTAGCCCATGTTTCAAGCAGCTCAAGCTACGGAAGCCGGTAGAAGGGTTTTCAAACCTACTTTGACAAGTACATGTTACATGGTGTTTTTTTTTCCCCTCCCAATTTAACCAATGGGATTATTCAGAGTATATTGGCTTTGAGTACAGGTGTTTCTGTTTTATTTGATAGAAAACGGGTGGCTAAGTACCCTGACAATGCAATGTTGAAAGTATCTCACTCCAAGGAAAGTGATTTCTGCCCTGTCTTCTTCCTTTAGCTGTTTTGTCTTTGTGTCAAGATCTTGACAAACTCAAGAAACAGTCTGAAAAAGTGGGATGTGATTCAGTTAAGGATGCATTCAAATTCCTGTCTACACCCAACAGGAATATCGAATGTGCAAATACAGGACGGGGAATAGATTACAGCTCTGAACAAAAGGATCTGTGGCTCACAAGATGAATGTGGACTAATGTCAAGCTGCTGCAGAAAGAAAAAAGGCATATGCTGTAGTGGGATGTGTAAAGAGAAAGAGAACCTGCAACATCTCATATTTAACATAGTATAGAGAAGACAAAGAGGGGATGTGATATCAGTCTTCAAATAGGTGAAAGGCTGCTGCTGACTTCAGTGGCTAAGTCAAGACATGATGGGCTTAAAATGCAGCAAGATAGATTTCAGTTAGTAAGGGGAAAACTTTCTCATATCGAGGATACATTTTGCATCAGTTGCTTCAGGATGTTACAGGGAAGCAGTTACTGGCAGTTTCTAAGTACCTATTAGCCAAGTGTGTGGTACAGGTACTATACCACCACTAACCCTGCCTTGGAGCATCCAAAGAAACGGACTGTGTAACCCTCTTAGGCTTCTCTGGGATTATGCCAATATGTATAACAGCATTATCTCATTATCAGGATAGTACTTGATAAGAGGCAGGAGGAAAGGTAACATATTTTTGGAGTGCATTTATTTTACTTTACAATTACCCMAATAGATATATTCATGCTAATTCCTAACATCCTAGTATTAAAAGCTTACAATAACATCTAAAGAAAGTGTCCTAAATACATACAGAGCCATCTCCAAGATACAAATCAGCCTCTGTTACCAGAGCTGCAGGGCCATCCTCAGCTGAAGTCTTGTTTTTGAGGTTCCCACGCACACCCCAACACCTTTATTCTCTCCTATTACCTCTTCTAACTGTGGAAAACTTCCTACATACAATTCCTTCAGCCCCCTTTACCATGACATACAGTTAGTCTTTCAATTTGGCCATGGCAGGTGGTAAGTTGTCATCAGGACCACTCGTTCTAAATTGYGTACCTAGGTCGACAGTGACTAGACAGAAAAAAATTTTCTCTTTAATACAAGCTGGATTTCTACACAATTTTCTTTTGGTTCACTTGTTTACTTTATCCAAATATTAAGTCCTGTGATTTAAAGTCTTTGAGTCAGAGCTTCCACCTACTGTTTGATTAATGTCTTGCACATGGGTTTTTCCTCTATGTAAAGAGATGGCTGTGGTCTCTCTTTGGTACTTTCTCCCCTGCCCTTCACCTGCTCAGAGTGCCTAAGACAGTGGATCAGCTTAATAATCGGAATGATTTCAGCTCAAGTACTTGGCCAGAAACGCAAGTAGAGCACTCATTCTGGAAACGGCCCTAAACAGCAGAGCTTGATTAATTGATTAATATCTGATTTCCAGTTAAACATTTAATAAATCTTACCTTTTATGCTATGTTATGCACAATACGTGGCATATGAAAGCAGCCCGCTCGTTAAGATGCACACTGTGCTGTTCGGCATATTGGCCAGCCAGCCGGTGTGCAAATGAAGCAAGTTGCCAAGCCATTTGTGAGGATGGGTCATCACAGGGAAAAAAAAAAGAAGTGGCATGGTAGAAAAAGAAGGTAGAGGAGTAGTAGCAATGATAGAAGAGAAAGGAAGTGTTTTTAGGAGCCAGGGGAGGGGGCTGCAGCCATTGCTTATCAGGTGAAGCCTTTAAATATTGAACCCACTTGTTTTGAGTTGATAACTTCTGGTTTACCATCTGATTTTGTTTAGGGCATCATATATCAGCCGTTGCTGCTCCACAGGAAGACAGAGGCTGGAGCCAAGATAAAACAATTTTGCTTACCAGTTGGTTGCTGGGCAAAGTGAACTGAGCGCTAGCTAAGGGTTAGATCACAGCATATGATCATCTCAGGGAAGCTGCTCTCATTCACAGTAGAGGATTAATTAATTAGAAATGCCTCTTTTGGCCCAGTGAACTATACCGGAAGAGAGCAAAAATTTCAAGAAGTGATTCAGAAACACTCGTCATTGAGCAACCAGAGGATCTTGACAGGAAAAGGAGCAAGACCTGTCAGAGGTACGGACCTAACAAAGTACTCGGTAACATAAAAGAAAACAAGCTCAGAGCAAATGGTATCTTTCTTACATGGAACTTTTATTATTGTTCTTTCTCTAGCTTCATTCATCCATCCAATTATTTTAAAGAACCCCCTTGTGACAACACATATGCACACAGTCTATTCAGTCCAGCCAGCAACTGGACTCGGGGAATCTGGCTTTTTCAAGCAGAAATGGACATACCTCCCCGTTTGGAAGCTTTACCAACAAAAATGAAGCGCTGCCACTTGCACCATTAACACTTACTTAAGTATAGAGAGCWGTAAGGTGCAGCATTTTTTCCTATCAAATATAACTTCATTAATAAAGTCCTTTTTTATATTTTTGTGTTTGCTTGACATAAGCACTTTTTTCTTTTACAGAAAGTTGTATAGTTTCTGCCTTTTTATAATTGGTGTGTTATGGTGGGTCTCCCAACTGCCACTGTTCCTTCAAATTTCAGCCCCATAAGCCCTGACTGATGAAGTTTTCTTCAGCTGAAAGTAATTTTAATTTGAAATACACACAGAAAAAAAGTTTTTTTTTTTTTTTTTTTAAACTCAGCAGTGCAAGTCTGACAGCTCCAGGTGCCCCTAAGACCTAGCACTTCTATGACTTAATTACACAAATAAAGTCTACAAATTAAGCATGACAACATCTGAAATGAGGGGGATGTGTTCTGTCTTCCCTTGACTCTGTTTCCATGCCTGAGAAATTAAATGCACAGGCAGGAAGAAGCCACGCTGTGCTCCTGTTCATCCCCTGGACGCAGTGATGGGGCCACAGGGACTTGAAGCCATGGCATGAAACGTCCCCTCCCACCACAGGGATGGGTCTAGCTGGGCGCACCCAGGCCAGGGCTGTAAGATGGGGTGTGAGGGATGGGTATAAGACACAGATAATAAAGATGCTAATAATGAATGGCAACATTTAAAATGGGATGAGGGCTGGGGAGTTTGGGTGCAGTGTTTACGAATTGTTCTGTCCTCTGCTTTTTCCCTGACCGTACCTTTCAGAAAACACAGTTCACTGAAATCCTAAGTAGGTTCCATGATGCTGTAATGGACTGATGTCTATTGAAAATGATCTGCTTGGTAACAATTCTTCTGTGCTCGTTGTAGCAACACTAATAAGAATTATTTCATTGGCTTTTATACGGATGGCACAAGCACTTCACATAGTTAGCATTAGCACACATGAGGAAAAACCCTTGAAGGTCATTCACAGATTTCCCCTCTTGATACCACCTATGTTCTTACAGTAACCCTTCTAAAGCTCATACTGTCCATTTTAATGATATTCAGATGAACGTGTTTTAAACTCCACAAGAAATATGGCTTTAGTGATGCTTTATTGATGTGCACAAGGAGGCATGAAATTAGCTGCAATACAGAACACTATTTCTTTCCAAGAGGCTTTAATTGCTTTATACTCTTATGTAACTGGGACCACTCTGCGTGTGGGTGTGTGTTTAAATGCACATCAGTGTGTTTCTGTCATGCCATTTCCAGATGACAAACATGGAACTGGAGGGGATCTCCAAATAGCCTTTGCTACAGCCACTCACGCTGCTTTAAACTGGGAGTGTGGAAAAATGTCACATAACATTTGAGACTGATTCAGTTACCCTGGCTCGTTGAAATGTTTTATTGTTGATTCTTGATTTAATTTTCTTTCCTTTGCTCACTATCTCATGTAAATCCTCCCCACTCTCTTTACTAAATCACTTTTTATTTTATGTGAACTGTCATTTCACTTACAGTAGAAGAACCTTTCATCACAACTTTGACAGACATCTTGCACATCTTAGAATGGGGATGAATTGATCAATAACCTGCTGGGCAGACATGTCTTTCTCTGATGACAGTACAAATGAGCTTAGATTACTGATTTGGACCAGATTCCTAATACCTAGGGGGCTGTGCTTTGGCCTGAAAATTTCCACCTTGGTAGAACACAAACAGGGCTCACAGTAGGCAAGTAGTTTAGTTTATACACCTTGGACCTTCATAATTTCCCTTTGATAATCTGAAAGGGTTTTGTCAGGTAGCAGAAAAATGAAAAAAAGCTTATGTAAAAAATAAAACTAGTTTTAAATCATTAATAGCTGCAGCAAATTCTCTTTTTGAAACCAAGCCCAACCTTGTAGGGAGATGCTGCTTTCCTGGGATCGCAGACCGCAGGATCAGTTCAGGCTCTTGGTTCTCCTGCAGCCTTCTCTTGGGGAAACTGAAGTAATTCTTCTAGGATGGGTTTGAGAGTATTTGTACAGGCTTCTTGTTCCTTCAGGGCTAACCCTTATACCAGTCAAAAACAGTGAGTGAGAAACCCTCTGGAGTCAGAGGGTAGGTTGCAGGGAAATTTAAGCATATTTGATTCGTAACTGCTCCTTGGTCCTTATGGATTCAGCACAGTGAAGTCACATCTTATTAATTACAGAGGACATGTTCAATGATAGCAAACAGATTCTCCTTGTGGCAAAGCATGCTGTGTCAAGATCTGTAGCCTTCTGCTGTGAAAAGTACATGAGATGCATCATGAGCTGTTTTGCATCTGCCCACATATTGAGTTGGCTGCGGGTTTCGCATCAGTGCAAACACAACTAAACATTACTGCCTTGAGGATGAAGATAAAATAACTTACGCATTTTGACAAAATTCAGTTTCACAGCAACAAGACTATGGCTCTGTCAGGCACCATCTACCTATGTGGGCTGGGAGCAAAGGCTGAATGAGCTCCCTTTCCAGACGCTTCTGTCTGTGTTCAGTTGTATCTAAAGCTGCTGCTTCCCCTGCTGATACTGAGTTCGTGTGCCCAGCCCTTGCCCTGTTGTCTGGAGGAAGGTGAGGAGAAGGTGGCCATGCTGCCCACCAAAGCAGCTTTACCTGTGCAGCCTTTTCCTTCAGCATCAGCACTGGCCAAGTAGAGCACCGAGTCAGGTGTGCGTTGCAACAGGCACTTGCATTCAGAGGTGCGTAGGGACAGAGCACTTGAATGAGCTGCTCTGGGGAGACAGCCTGAACCTGGAGCAGAGTTGGGGTCACTGCCGTGAGACCTTCAGGATTTCTCTCCTGTGCTTACCCCTACAAATTTGCTGTGTCTAGCACTCGCTTAGTTTAGGTAACCACTTATTTTGCTTGTGCCTTCACTGTCGCTGACTGTAGCCTTCAAAACTCTGTTTTAACCTGTACTGTCTGGGAACTGCAAGCCAGTAGGAAATAACTGCTATGCTCCTATACATTGCACCAGCAGTTGGGAATCATTTGGTGATGCAGTCCCTAAGGAGTCCTGACCTGGTGGGAGCT
Organism: Phoebastria nigripes; assembly: GCA_035582835.1. Classification (NCBI taxonomy): domain Eukaryota; kingdom Metazoa; phylum Chordata; class Aves; order Procellariiformes; family Diomedeidae; genus Phoebastria; species Phoebastria nigripes. The sequence continues at coordinate 435,488 of JAYKAV010002887.1, read as the reverse complement.
ACTGATTTCCTGCTTTCCACCCTTTTTTAGCACATGCAGCCACAAAGGAGCAGGATGCTGCATGTTCTCCAGCCTGTAATTCCCAGGACAGCCAGCTCATGCAGAGTTGCCAAGCGTGTATTTCAGTTAGAATTGCAAATGCTGTGTATTTTGATGATGAATCTGCTACGAGACTGGAGAAAGGTAACAAATTAGTTATCGCCAGACACATTTCTGTTTACAATCCTTGTGGCTACTGCTGTATTGCTGTTAGATTTTAGCACTTTTGTTTGAGAAGGGACTTCATATTAAGAAATTTGTCATCTGAAAAACAAAGCCTGTCTGTGCACATTTGGTACAGAGGGATTTCAGCTGTCCAAACAATCTTCTAAGCAGGCTTCTTTTCTCTTTCCAGGGAGGTTTTACAACTTCACTATAGAGATTCCTGAGGAGTAACGTATTACTTCCCTTAAAAAAAAAAAAATCTTCATTATTTAGCTGCTTTGTTATTCTTACCTCTGCTGAAAATGTGGCCATGTAAATGCTGTGTACTGAAAATCAGTAATAGAGGTTCTTGCACAGGCCTACATAGATTTCTAGACGGGGGAAGAAGCCTCAGCCCAGTCCTTGTTCCTTGCTGAGGCAAAGAACAAACTTTTTAATTGTGAGTTTTCATACCTTCCTATTTTGTAACTTTGCTGGATTTCTGCTTAACTCCTGGGGAAAGAGAATTCCCACTAGAGCTGTACAGGCAAACATTTTTGTCTGAAATTAGTGTGTATTTAATATTAGGCATTTACTAGGGTAGGGCTGGCCCTCAGATATGTTTCCTCTCATGTTTTCTTACTCGAAAACATGCAACAGCTTCTACAGGAGCAACTTAGCCCTGTACCAGGATAACTTTTGTCAGACCATTCCTCAAGGAGGCGTGAAATTGGTTACTCTAGAACAGGGAAATTGTATTTTGCACAACTGCTCAAGCCCGTAGGCAGCTAAGTGAAAGGGAAACAGTACTGCACCTTCCTCTTCTGTGAAAAACGTCTGGTTTGGATGCCTACACTGTGAGCATTCAGAGTTASGAAGATGACTTCTATCTGGCTAGGTTAGGCTAATCTCTGCTTAGTGGGCTGACCTCATGCTTTAATTTGGTGCATGTGTGTCTTTTGCTGCAGGTCTTGGTACAGGCAACCTAAACTGCTTCTGACTCATGTCTGTTCTGAAATAGAAATGGTGCAGCTATACTTGTGGATGCCAAGCCCAAATTAATCATCCCTGCTGAGTCTGGACTAATTATTTTGGGCGTAGTGCTGCAAGATCTGGCTTCCCTGCTTCCAGACTCAAACCGGTATCTTTGTATTATCTGGCATGATGTGAAAATACAAGCCTGGAAGCTTGATGATTAGCTTACACTCCCACCACAGGATGAGCCATCGTCTTGGACACCTCATGTTCTCCATGTATGGTGTAGAGCATGTAATTCAGGAGTGCAGGTGCCATTCACCTACTCAATCGCACCATTGCAAATTAGACACAAAGCACTGCTATTCAGATTTGGTCTCACAAAGTAGAGTGGAAAGAGTGGAGAACAGGCTCTAAATTTAGTCTGTTTAAAATGACACACCACTGAGTATTCCCATCTATTTTCAAAGATGCAATAAAACAGCATGGCAATACTAGTAAATGTCATTAACTCTTTGAATTAATAGAATTACTGTTGGCAGCCAACAGTAATAGATTAGAGCAATTCTCATCTACTACATTAGAGTAATTCTTGGCAGTGTGAACATAATGAATCTGAGGAGTTTACAACTATCCAACTAAAATTTGGAGTATAAATTCTCAGCCTGTAATCACTTCCTTTTTTGCCTCTTTTCTCTTTATTCAAGGCAGTATGTGGTTTTTTTTTTCAGTCAGAGAGTCATAAAATTTCTGTTTGAAGTTTTTATTGGTTTTCAAAGATACAGCTGATTGGTTAATGTGGTTTAAAAAAAAAATCCTTCTCTTTTTAACCCAGGACATTTTCAAGCTTTAAGAAATTTACCTGATATCACTTTTTTTTTAGGCAGATAGATCATAAATTTTCATTACACAAATATATTGTCATGCCATCCTAACTGGGCTATGAATATTAAAGTACTGATTCTGTTCTATAGCTTCTTTAGAAGCCTTTTCAGTAAAACTGTGTCCCAAGCTTATCAAGTGCGTAGTTTATTATTTTCTTCCCAGTGTTTAATAGCTATATTGATAAAAACAGCATCATCACAATAGCATCAGCACTATGTAAGCCCTCAAAATGCTACAGAAGCCAGTATTTTGTCACTATAGTTCTTAAGCCTGATACCAATTTCTCTGTTGTTAGTATAAACCCCTGGTATAAGTGGAGTTATTGTTGAGTTATGTGGAAGAATTAAGTCCTGCTGAGGTTGTTACCACTGGAATGGGATTACGGTTCCTTCTGTTTGTGAACGGGTCTTTGCTGTTCCTACCCTCTGTCTGGGCTACAGTCCAAACACTACGTGAGTGACAGAGCTAAATCTGAAGAGATTCAGAGACTCCGAACTGGTTGAGAAAACAGTGTGCTTTAATTCTTAATCTATTTGTGCTAAATTTTGAATTATTTTTAAATAGCCATACTGAAACGAGAGAAGAGAGCGGCTCCTTCTACTCGCCCCCAAAGAGATGCTGGTAAGACAGTGAGCAAACGCTCCCTGCCACCTTTTAAGAGATGAGTTCAATTGCTGAAGAGGACCATTGCCACCTTTTAATAATCACATCTTTGGTTATCAAAGGCATTGAAAGATGCTGATGGCTCTAATGTAGAATAGCACCTATGTGTCGCTTTGCGGAAGAATTGATGTATGTGGATTACAGGTTATCAGAAGATCTGTACAGATATTGAAAAGTATGTTCTGTGCTCTTTCCCCAATGGCAGATTTATGGACAGCTAGGAACTTCCTCAGATTTGAACATAAAGCGAATGTTGAACCTAATGGCTGCAGTCTGGAATACTGACAGACGATATCCTGCACGGCAAAGGAGAACCACCAGTCACAGGTGAACGTGCCCGAGACCATGACGCGTGTGGAGAACCTGACAGTTGGCTCCTTCAACACAGTGGTGAAAACCAGGCTTTTTTATGGAAAGTTGAACCTCTCCATATGTATCTTAAAAACATGCATCCCATAGGCTGGGCACCAGKTTTTTTTTATTTATTTCATTTTCCTTGCTGAGCTAYGTATGCTTGTTTGTCTAATACTTCACCTCAATGGCCACCACTAAAGGAATGCCCCTGAAGAACTGAAGTTAGAGCAGTATTTACGGATTTAGAGGACTACTGAAGTAGAGTTAAACGTTCCTTCTGTTTCTTCTTTACAACTAACTTTCCAATACCACTGTACTGGAGAAGCAGAGTTTTTTGTAAGCTGAGCAAAAGGAGCAGATGAACCTTTCTCTACTATTTGACCAAGAACAACGTAAAAGGGAAAGGGAAAAAAACCCCAAACCAGAAAGATGTACAGCAATGTAGAGATAGGGAAGCCCAGTGTTTCTGAAATGACCAAAATTACACAAATTATAAGCAATTCTGAATCTCTTTCAGTCCCTTCCCTCCAGCTTTCATCATTATACTATCTTCTGATATTCTGAAGCAACCAAACAGTAGTCTACACAGGGAGAACTTGCTAGAGGAAATGACCTACTAAAAGTAAATGCAAGACAATGCTGTGACTAAGTGCTGTACCAATAGATCTTGCCCTTCTCTGTCTACGTTGGCCAGCCTTCCCTCAGTTTAATTCAGAAAGGATTTTGACTTTATTATTGCTTCCAGTTGTTTTCATTCCAGAATGGATGGTGAATGGAAAAGAAAGTAAAAAACAGTTGTCTCTCTGCAGTCCACCATAGAAGCAAATGATACCACTGGGTTGACAAATGTGCCACACTTACTCAGTAAAAACCAAAAACTACTTTTTTCTTGCTGTTCTGTAATCGGTTTACAGATTCCAGAAACTTATAGAACAGACAAAACAGTCAGAGACTTGGAGGCTCCATAAAAATTACATATTTTTTTTGCTAATGTGTGTAAGTCCAGTAAATATTGTTAATTTAATTCTCTTAGGTTTATAATCAACAGGACAGAAGAAAATTTGTATGGAAAAATGCATCTCTGTAGGCATTTTCTTTCATAAAATAATCCTCTTAACCACTTGGGGTTTTTTCCCAACTGTTTGAGCAAAAATGAATTCCAAGTGATTAGTAACTTGAATTATGAGCATTCAAAGAAACTCCTCCATGATCTGAAAATGTTAGAAGCAAATCATAGTCACCTAACAAAACATAAAAATACACAGAGGCAGAAATATGTCACACAGAGAAAGAAATCATTCTTTGTGACTCTAACTCATGCTGTGAAATTCATTTAGATAACTATACTTTTAAAATGAAGTCAGAGATATCATGAAATATCATAGTGAATTAACAATCCAGTATTTAGTAATAAATCTGTTGGATGTTGTCATAACTGGTCATGTTGGAAAGCTCAGATCTTCAGCAAAAAGAAATAATACAGCTAGATAAAATATAACTGCAATGCTACAGCTGATTTACAAATTGAATTAGGCTATCTAGAATCTTAGCCAAAAACCAGCTTTCCTTTCTAATCCTGGTTCAGGGAAGAACAATACTGACTTTTATAAGATCCCTAACAACTTCACATATGATGTCTTTGATCGCTGTCCTGTGCAGTTTCTTATTCTCACCTAACATTTCTCTGCCTGACTCAYCATTTTGTCTAAGCAAATGTTTAAATGTTTGAACTGTGGCCAGCCATTCTTATCTCTTTTGGGAGTGATTTTTTTTCAAAGACCTTTTTTTCAAAGGTTGTGTTGCTTGGGGAGCTCTCTGCAATACACTCACAGTTCTCCTGCTACTGATGAACTGTCGTATTCTTACAGTTGCAAATAGCTGTTGTGGGAGGCAAGGGATAGCTTCATGGGTTTTGGAGTATTTTTTGCAACGGATTTTTGTACACTGTCAATTTGTCAGCAGGAAATGCCAACTGAAGAAGGCTCCAGAGGATCCTACAGGAGAACCAGTAATAACCATTTCAAAACATGGGATGCCATGCTAAAGAAACAATGGCTGCCACAGGCACAGAAGAGTGGTTTATAAACCTGCAGGATAAAACTTGGATTTCTGCACTGCATTACATTTTCAGTTACTATTTAGTCCACAGTGGGAATCCATTGCTTTTTGCCATGGAACACTGCAAARGGAGATAGAAACTGAGTCATAGTATTTTGATTAGATAGAAACTGAATCACAGTATTTTGATTACAGTCACTCTTGTATTTTTTAAATCTTGTATCTATATGTAGAAATAGTAGCGAAGCAAAGAGTAAATTTCATAACACTCTGCTTAATATCATGCTCAGTTGTTGGTACTGTCTGGTTTACAAAACAAGGAGAAGTTGGCACTGTCTGTTTACAAAACGTCTTCTAGAGCAAGAAGGCKCTAGAGTGGAGTTGTGAATTTTTTTCAGTTCCAAAGCTAATACCTTCTGTTCACAATCATTGTGGAGCACTACAGGGTTGATTTTCATCTTTGGGAAGATTTTGTGAATTTTGCTTTTGCCCATCTATTTAGTAATAGAGAGTAAAGCGATGTTTTATATTATCGTATTCCATTCTCCAGTGCTAACACCAGGTCCCTAGCATAACCTAAGCCTTTTGTTGACCTTTATGTTAATGGTAATCACTAAATATATAAAGGAATTTATGAAGCATTTTTCAGGATGGTGTTTTCCCCACCATACGTCTGCCAAAATCCTCCTGCTCAAACTCCTAGCTATGCAGCTACCTGAGCTGAACACCTCAGCACTAGTTTTTGAAACACTGGTTCTGGCTTTTTATCATTTGTTGATACAGCAAGGGATGGGGGCGAGAGATGGGAGCCACGGGACAGCAGAGTGCAGAGAGCTCTCTTTTGAAGGGAAATTTTCTTGGCCATCCTTTCCCATTCAGCTAAACGTAAAACATTTCATAAAGTAAAAACAATTGAAGTGAGGAAAGAAAACTAACTTAAATTAGATTTTTTTTTTTAACAGAAGTTGATCTTACATTTTGTATTCCTCTTTAGATTATATTGTTCTTACAGATGTCCCGATAATAAAGATTTAATCTGTTAACAGAGATGGATGAAAAAGCAATTGTTTCGTATTTAAACGTTGCATCTTCTGAGAGATTTCTTTGCTCAGAAACCATCTTTCACTTTAATGAAAAATGTAGTTTGTTTTTTAAAATTTGATTGTACTATGATAGATCGTATGCAATACACTGTCTAGTATTTGTATTCCATTCTGGCATGCTTTAGGTACATTACCATCATATTATGTACATATACCTTCTGTTAATAATTTTTTAAATACATTTCACTGATCCTCTGATACGCTTTTATCATTTGACTCTGTGAATGCAATTGTCAATAAGACTGTCTGGGTGTATCAAGACTACAAAGAAACTGAGAAATTGCCCATGTCTGCTATCAAGGTATTATATCACCCCTTGCTAAGGTGAGAAACATATTCTTGCTTGATGCTTATAATCCACTTTAGAGAAACATACCTCCCACCCTCACAAAACTCAGAAACATGCTGTAGAGAAGACTGGGGTGTTTAGGTTTTTTTTTTAAGCACTTGTTGATCTGGGTCTAAGCTTTGCCTTGCTGTCTGGACTGAAGGCTCATCACCATTTGCCTTGCTTGCTTCCAGTGCCATTTTAAAATGTCATAATTTCCTCCCTGGAACTAGATAAAAACCATCGAATGCCATCCAAAGTGACTCTCAAAGCGCAGGCCAATTTCAGCAAGTCCATAACTAAACTCCAGCTGGGTATTCTCCTACTGTCTGCCAGAAGTCCCCCTTCTCATCTGCCATACAGGTGTTCGGTTTGCTCACCTCCATGATAATGAATCAGACACCTCGTGGGCCCTCAGCTCGCTGCCCCATCATGCATATCTCATGTGTCAGAAGATACTGAATCTGAAAAAAAAATCATTTGGTGATTGCCTACTGCTGCATATTCAATGGAAAACCCAACCCTGAAAAAATGAGCTGGATTCCTGACATTAGAAAATGTGTGTTTACTTATCTTCTTTTAACATATTTTCACTCAGCCTTGCATGAAAATTCATTTGTGGCACTGATGTGGAAAGCAATATAGAAGTTGCCTATCTAGCCTATCTACTAGAAGTCATACTGTGGAAAATATACTGCCTCTCCAGGAATTTGTTCGTTTCAGGTCTGTAATAATGCCCAGGCTGAATGGTCAAAGCATTTTATCTCCAGCCTTATCTCAAAGACATTAGTTCAAAACCTGTCTCAGCCAGAGTACTTAGGAACTTGATGAGAAATAATTTATGCCAGCAAAGCATCTTGTGTGATAAAGCATCTTGAACCTGTTTACTCCTAGCTCTTTTCACAGAGGAATTTAGTGTTAATCATTTACTGTTCTTCCATTAGCTCAGTGTTGTTCAACAGCTATTATTTACGGCACAACTTTGCAAGGTGTTGGGTATCCTTGGGGGGATCACAAGGCTCAGTTATTGATGGAATGTACCAATGTTTCCACAAGTGACCTCTGTGAGAAGGCTTATTTGATATGGACCTATCTGTGGGATGACACAATCAGAAAGTTGAGTGAATGCAGGAAATCATGTATTAAAATAAACAGGATGCAGGTACATTTAGGTAATATTGCTTAGGTGTAGATAAGATTGCTTAAATGTAAGAACAGGCAAGATAACAGAATTAATAAAAGATAATTCATAGTATAAAAAAACAGTAGGGCTGTGCTGTAAGGAACAAAAACTACATGGAAATGAGGAGATTTGGGAATAATACTCTGAATTGCAATTACTTTCTATCCAACATCCGAAAGATGCTTTGTTCTGGAATGAATATATATGCAGAAGTTGGCTTTTGAAAATACACTATGTCTGCTTGTCCTCTTTCTTTCATCTGGATCTGATTCACTGATTTCAGACTAGTTACTGCCAATTTATAACAGTGTTGGTGAGCAGGGGTTCTGATCCAACACCAACGTGTAGTGAAAAGTATGACTCCAAATTGGACTACTCACATTACAAAGCATGACATTACTCATCAGTTGTTAAGTTTGCTCAGCGACATGTGTGAAAATACACCTAGGAAGCAGGAAGGTAGCCGAGCATGCATTTCCAGACTGCATAAGGCTGGTACTTGGAATGACATATGACATGCTGTTTCATTAACTTGAAAATAAGTAAAATGGCCATTGAGTTTAAGGGTATCATGTAAGAGAAAAACTTGAGGAAAAAAGGATTATGGGATATAAAACAAAGGACACAAAATGACTTACCCTTATGTGAAAGGAGCAGGTACTGGGAAATGTGATGTAAAGTCATAAAGTGAATATAGGAGAAATAATGTCCCGGAGACAAGGGAAACCCTCTGGCTGAGATATGGAAGGACAGCTGAACAATGATCTCATTTTAGTTCCTGGAGTCTGAAAGACTAGCTTGGAGTAAGCACAGAAAATACACAATGCAGGGCAGGATTCTCCTCACTCACTGGATGGACTAGGTAAGATAACTTCTCTCATTTCATGCTGATTTTTACACTTTCCTCTTAACAAGTGTAGCAGTTTCTGTCATGGATCTGAACATCTTGTCCTTGCTTAGGTCTTGTTACTCATTCAGTATCTTCATGTAGCTATAACACCCGTTTACCCAGTTATCCGGGGACTTCTTGCCAAGTGCATGAAAATTTCCAGTTGGCACACACCAGCCATATTACCTTCTGTTGCCTTTGACTTGTCTTTATGGTAGAGACATGGCCAAGAGAATGAGTCTGAGGAGCAATTTTATCCACCAAATGACACCTAATATCCATACAGTTTTTAGGTGGCTCTAAATTACTTTGTGCAACTGGTCTGGTAATGCTTGAATCATGAGACTAAGGATTGTTGGGGGAAAAGGTGCTCCTTGTTCTGAATTTAAGGAGTAACAGATTATAAAGCAAGAAAACAAAAATCTTTGTCAAGGTCTTCATACTGCCTAACTTCATCTTCCTAACCTTGGAGGAATATCTGCATAGACTTTGTATGATCGCATTAATGGAGAGAGAGAGAGAGAGAGAGGAGGATCCTTCAACCAAGTTATTTAGAGGAAAGAAGGAAGCTTTCCTTTTTGGCCCTTTAAGCAACCTGCATTACCTCCCTGGTGAGTAGACTGATAGCAACTGAAGCTTATTTGGCATTACCATGCTCAGCTCTCATTACAGCACATCAGTAGCAATGTTCTGGAATCGAAGTACTTGACCTGCTCATCTACCCAGGAACTGAAGCTGAGTATCCACCTTCTTGTGCCCCCCAGGGATGGCTGACTTTAAAAGTGTTGCTTCCCAGTGTAAGACATAACTTACCCAAGAGGCCAATGGGCTGAAACCACTGAAACTGCAGTGCAGAGTTGCTATGGACAGGTTTTTTTTTAAAGAGCACACTGGGCATGGCACTGACAGAGAACCCAGTGAAGTAAGTGACCATTCTAGAAATGAGAATGGCAGGTCCGGGAAGACTTTTTCCACTTACAAGCCACACACTTTGCATGAAGGCTATGGTTTGTTAGGGTACACTAAAACTCTTCCACAAATACCTAAAGAAAAAAATCTTTTCCACAGAAGGGAACTTCTGCTCGTGCTAACTGCCCTGGTAAATGTGTGAGACAAAAACCAGAATTTGTGTCAGTCTCTATTGCTTCTTCCTCCCCGAATACCACCCTTGCAATTTCTTGCAAAAGACAATGCGACCATGGAGGGATACATATGAAAATCTGCCCACCTCTTTAACGATCAGCAGAGCCCTCTGCTGTTGCATGTTGTTGTCATGTTCCAAAAACTGGGCAAATAATGATCTGAAATTTAATGAGATTAAATAGCCTATTTACAGAATAGTCATGCATGTGGCTTACCTGTTCTGTTACAAGAAATAGGTGTTTAGTGGCATCAAAGAGTAAATAGAAAGAAAAAGTAAGTTTTGTATTTTGACATGCCAGATTCTTCTGACAAATGAGTATCATTAGTGTCTTCTCCTGTGAATCCATTCTGCAAACAATATGTTCTTAAATATTAAAGTGAATATGTAAGCTAAATAAATAATGAATACACAAAGTTTTCCCAAGCCAGCCCAGAACCGCATGTGTTTTGAAAGCTAATGCTGACAGAGGATGCATGATGCTGTGAGGTATTCAGAAACTTCCCTTTATTCTTACATTCACACTATGTTCATCTGGAAACCTACCGTACTGGGCAAAGTCTACTGTGCTGACTCAAGTTAAATTCACAGTTGCCTCTTGATATATCACAATATGTCATTCAGTAATCCCACTGAGGAAAACGTAATTACCATGCAACATCTTGTGCTGTCTTGGGATTTCTCACTAGGTAAGTAAGAAATAAACTCCTGTCAGTACTGCAGGAATACTGTTGTAGAGATGTAGCAACAGACCAGCTGGGTCATAAGCCACGATGCTGTGTTGAAATTACTGGTCACAGGGGATATATTCTTTTTTAGCTGCAGGCTGTATGCCTTTTCTTTCCACCTGAGTGTGCAGAAACTTGCCCACTGTCCAAATGAACACTCATACAATGCATTTAATTCTCATAATATCCCTGTAAGGTAGGAATCATAACAGAGGAGGAATTGAGGGCCAGAGGAATTGCTGTGTGTCCACAGCCATGCAGAAAAAAAGAAAAAAAAAAAAAAATCCATATAAGGAACAGGAATTGACCCTTTGGTTCCACCTAGGATCTCTCCCCTGAGACTGTTTTTTCTTCTGTAATGCAACAATATATAACCGCTGTAGGCACTGATCTCCTGCTGAACACAGAGTGAAATCTAAGGCTTCTGCACTGGCCTCCAAAACACTTTCTAAGCCTGTACCAAGCCAGCTGAATCGCTGCCTTTTCCTTTGGAATCGGGACCTCCCCTCACAGCTTTGTTCTGCTGCTGCAATGGCCGTCATGATTGCCGGGAGGAAGAAGCATTAACACCCACATACTTCCCCAATTTCAGCACAAAATTCAAAGCTCCTCTTGTGGATGTATTCTGATTTCTTAATTTAAAGACAAATATACAAATAAAATCAAAGGTAGTTGATCACTCATACCTACAGAAAACAGGAGAGATTCTCACTTGAGACTTTTAAAGCTTGTATGTCATTCTGATAATGTAGTTGTGGGTGTGAATAATAAAAAAGAAGATGCATAGGTAGTTGGTCACATTCATTTTGTTTCCACTGGAGCTGGCTCAATGTAAACTAAGGAGACTGAGATCTCAGATTACTGTCAGGAAGACTGATAGCTTCTTATACCAACATTCAAACGTTAGGTTAGGATGGATGAACATAGCAGCASGAAAATTGTAAAAAAGCTGCAAGGAAAACCAAGTCGTCTGCAAGCCAAGACTCTGAAAATGACAGAGAATATATTCCCGGGAGGATAACAGGCTTCTTGTTTTTTCTCACTTGCTCATTTTCATTTGTTTGCATTTTGCTATTGAGATCTTCTCAGAAGCTTTAGCATAGAAATTAAGCATTTTGAAGAGTTTTTCCTTAATGTCTGTGTGCRTTCAAATCAGTTCAGTTTGTCTTAAGTTTACGAATGTTACAGGCAGTGTTTCTGCAAGAAAAAGCAATTACTGCAGGAAAGTATAATCAGCTTGAATAAGGTTGGTTTGACTCCTTACTGATGCATCCTCACCAATTTCAGTGGAACCTAACCAAAGGACAATGTGGGCTGAGCACTTCTATGCTCCACGTACTCCAGAAGAGACCTTTGGAGCTGATATTCAGTGGAAGAAAAGCTAATAAATGGGAATAACTTTTTCCCTATCTAGAGTTCAAATATCTTCTTCTTCTACAGAATTTCTATAAAAGATGACTCGAGCACATGGATATAGCTAAATATTAGCTAATCAAAGTATTTTAACCAACGTGTATTGGTTCCAAATTGAGTTTGGCTTACTATTGCCTAAAGTTTGTCCAGCTTCCTGCTCCAGAGTTCTTGAATATTGCAATGTGTTATGGTGATCACTTCTGTAACTGGAAGGCACGTGAGACACTGACCTTCCATTTGCTTGGACTAATAAGTGCAAAATTATGCATCCTAATGAGCTTATTGGATTCATAATGTTTTAAGTACAGAGCTCCATATTTTTAAATCCCTTTCCACAATATTATGCTGAACTCTCCATCACTGTAATCATTTGGATGAGAAAAAAAACCACAACAACTAAGGAATCTAGATCTACCTGCTTTAGTTCAAGTTCYCTTCTAGACCCACAAACATCCTTGGAAATACAGCAAACCCGAAACATATTAAAATTGTCGACTGCATTGTAAAAGGTTCTACATAGTCCTATAAAAACTAATCTAAACCACAGTATGCCTGTTTTAAATATGGTGAAAAGAATTAGCCATCTGTCATGACAGCAGCTTGACCTGACGGGCCCTGCAGAGTAGCCGTGAGATCAGCGGGGTCCGTGCTGAGCCAGCAGTCCTCTCCTGCAGAGTCAGGTGCTGACGTTGCTCCCTGGAACAACAGGTTGTCGTCAGCAGCTCCTCTTGCACTTGTTCTCTATGATCTGGAGCGCCAGCGTTGCCTGGATTTTCGAATACAAGCTGTGCAAAAGTCATTGAAACCATCAGGTCCTGCGATAAAGCCATGTAATAAGCTTGCCTGAATAATACATGTCTGAATCATCTGCAGATTAATATTTAATCTTTTTAAAAAAAAAGTATTTGTTTCCAGTAAGATAGTAGCTTAATAGCTATCCTGCTGCGGGAGAAGGGTAGGTGTAAGCAGGAGTATTACCTCAAGAGAAAAAGTGACTTGTAAACCAATTTAAAAAACAAAAAGTCATCAATTTTCTCTTTCCTTTTGAGAAAGAAAAACAACTTTTAAATTGGACAACTTAATGAGCAGTGTTCCTGGATGGTCCTTTGTTCTGTGTTACCCTCTGAGAGAAGGAGGCAGTTCAGGAGTTGACCTATCATTTTAATTGCTTCTGGCTTCTGCAGATGTGAAAAGCAAACACCTGACACTGAGGACACCGCTGGCTGCTCTGCTGCTCTTTGCCAGTGCTGCACTCACTCTTAATGACGAGCTGAAGAATTAATATTAATACCCCTTAAAAAGTAATTTATGGTATGTATTTAATGTCTGTTCTTTGACTAACTGGAGTGCTTACAGGTACTTTGAAGGCACTAAAATAAAATAAAATAAAAAAAATTAAAATCCATGGTGTTTCGTAGTGGGCAGTGTAACAATACTGTACCCATGTCACACTGCAAAATGTCCAGAGAACAACAGTGACAGTGCAGTGCCATGTAATTCATGACAATAGTCTTGACTCATACTGTTTGTGTCTCCTCTTGCCTATTCCTCTTCTAGGAGCTAGAGCAGTATTACTTACAAAGCATCCCTGTTCCAGTAAGATTGAGGAGATCAAACCCAGAGAAGGACAGTGGTTGGACATGGGCCACATTTCCCAATTTTGCCTCTGGCAGTGGTATTTCCCTGGTGCTGTCTAAAGGGCAGAACAGTGTAAACTGCGTTTAGGATTACAGGGTTCTGGGAAGGGAACAGTGAAAGATTTGTGTAATGGTATGTTTTCAGTAGTGGTGTGATGAAATGTCCATTGGGATGAGACACTCCAGAATGAGGTGGAATTTTTAGCTTCATATTTGAAATTGGCTCACTGAATTGATCCAGCGCAAAAATTTCCCAAAGAGCAACTTTCTCTGATAGACCATGTCATATTGGTGAGAAGAGCCAGGATGATTGCTGGGAGTTGAATGGTTACTACTTTGTTATGGCTGTCTTTATATTTTCCTGAAATATGCTAGTCGTCCTCATCATCTGGTTTGTGCTTACTCTGAGTTTCTACTAGGAATAATTAAAAGGAAAGAATGTGTTATCTGGAATATAAATATTCCTCAAGATCTCAGAAATTCATACCCCCAGTATGCTTCTGRAAAACAAACTCATTTCTCTTGACAGTGGGAACTGGAAAGATCTATATTCAGGATTCATTTCCAATTGACACCACAATGACACTGTATTTGCTCCCTATTAGTTTAGGAATCCACGGAGCATTTAACAAGCTGTGAAGCCTGTCACTGCAGATTTGATTCCCAGCATGTTATTGATGTTTTGCAGCTTACTTTTTTTTTCCCTAGTTGGTCCTGGCACAGTGGATAAAATAAACCCAGAATTTACAGGTAGCTGTTAATCCCGTGTTTTGGTTCCTTCATAGGAAGCCAATGACAAAGCTGCACTGCCTGTGAAATGCAATATATGTATGAAGCCTCTGAACCTCATCCATTTCTTTCCTTGACCAGTGTATTGTTTTGACCAGTAAATGGTTTACAAAACACTTGGTTAAAGAAAGGATAAATCATCATGGAAGAACACAGGGTGGGAGGGTATCATTCCAGGCTTGGTTATTCTCTCATGCTGAAGAGTAATGACACAGAAAATTATAAGGAAACAAAGGTTTAAAACTGATGTAAACCAGAGAGCTCCTGCAAACTGCTGAGTAAACTGTTGAGGTGGTAAAGCTAATATGCACTTAATTTTACTGGTGTGAGACATTTTATCCATGAGCATACTCAYTGAAACCAATAGGACTATCACCATCTAGTCTCCTTGGATGAGACCAGAGTCCTCAGTGCTTTGTGGGAATTAGTACTGCCTAGAAGTTCCTGAGATACACAAGCATGAACATATCTACCTGCAGCTGACTGCTACTCATGTTACTACAGCTACACTTAAGAGTCTCTTCAGGTTAAAAATATGCTGGGGAATTAATTGCACTCCTCTTTTAATATGATTAAGATCCTGAATAATATTTAGACACCGTGTATCTGTTTCAACAGTTTTAACTTTGCTATCTCTTCAGTTCTTTCTATAGGCAATTAAAAAAGACGTGACTGAAATTCTTCCATCTCAGCCAAATGGATTGATGAATTTTAATGGAGAACATTTATTCCAACCTTTAATTAAGTTTGGCAGTCTGAAATCATTAATCTTTGCTTTGAAACTACGCACCCTATCATGAGCATTTAAAACGTTCCAACTCAATCTTGCTGTAGGGTGGATGTCTGTGTGATAATGCAGCTTTTAGAAGCTGCTTTTGTGCCTTTTAAATTACCTTTCCTTTGTTCATGACATAACATAAACCATCAAGGATTTGCCCCAGCAGAGGATGGAGCAAACCTCAGCGTGACACTGCTTTGGCCAAAAGCAACCTTTTAATCTTGAAAGGTCATTGTAAAGGTTGATAGGCAAGAAACCTAATCTACCTTCTCCAGCCCATGTAAATCTTAATACAGAGCTATTGCTTAAAGAAAGAATCCAACAAATGGCATTATCTGGTGTTATTCTGCTAGATTATTCAGTGACTGCTACTACCAATTTCCTTCTGAATATATTTGCAGTAGTTTAGCCTTTGGGGTGGAAATAATTTCATTTTTATATGCTTTTTGGAGCACTGCCAGAGTTACAGGCGGTATTGTATGTGAGGGAAGAGGAATTCTACAAGCATGGAAGTGCGTGCCTTGAGATCCTGAATTCTTTTTCTAGAAGAAAAAAAGGAGTCTCAAAGAGCATTAAAGTATAAAATCTTTCTAGTAGCCATCTTGGACTCTTTCATCACCTGCTAGAAGCCCTCATAGTTGGTTTTTTCAGACTTTACTGATGCTTTAAAATACAGCACACTTATATGGATGGGAGACGAGACACCCCAGAGAACTCTTCCAGGCAGCTGCTGTTTGGAATACAGCAATCAACAAAACACATCAGCTGGGGATACTTCTGAATGATGGCAATCTCTGGGTTTGATTTAACAGTTTCAGCTGTTGTTCCAGAGTACTTGGCATCTTGTGAACACGAACAAGTCTTTCTCATGCTAGCTTTGGAGCTTGTTACTGTTCCTCCCCTGAGGCTAGGATCTTTTCCCACCTCAGGGTGAACTGGTGGTGTGACTGTTCCCTCTCTTGGTTTCGCAGCTTCAGCTCCAAGTCTGTACTGAACTGCAGTTAGAAGAGAACAGTTGGAACAGCCTAGAGGAGTTAAGGAATACTTTTCAGGCAATAGAGTACAAAGTGAAGCTGATTAAAAAAAATCACTAAGTTTTGCAGACATTTGAAATGTATCCCTTAAATCTCCTTATGAAGAAAAATGCTTAGTTTGGAAGATTCTGATATTCTCTCCTTTCCAGAATCAGAAGTAAAAAGGCAATGCAATTGGGGAAAATGAAAATGCAAGCTTTTAATTAAGCCCCTGCCCTGTCCTACACACACACACAAGAAAAGAAACATCTTTCAGGTTCCTGGAAGAACTTAAAATATAATTTTATGGATTCATTTTTCTCTTTTTAGAAAGTGGTTAATTTTGGGGAATGGGCCTTTTGTGTGAATCGTTGACTGTTCCATTATTAAAGAATCATTTGGGACCCTGAATTTTTCAAAAGGTTTGAGCCACTGAACTGTGGGGTTTATGCACACTAACAGATCACAAGCTGGAAGTTTGCAGCAGTCACAGCACAGCCATGTTGTTTGATGCGGGTGCAAAAAACAGGCAGTGCTGGAGAAAACCTTGGATTTTCTCATCCACATAATTGAAAGGCKTATCTTACTGCAGGTATACCCCTTATTTAGAAATCCTAGACACCCCAAACTGGGTCCTAAAACTTCCACTAAACACAGGGAGGGTGTCACCCCTCCCATTTCATATGCACCACTGCTCACCACTGTGATACGATTAACTGCAGATTTCAGGAACCAGACCTGGCTGGAGAAGTGTTTTAGGGCACGATTAAGAAAACGTGTGGTCCTTTCCTTTGCAGGTGGTCACTTCCTCACTCCAGTGGAAGAGATTTTCGACAGTTCATCACAGTAATACCATCATATTTCAGACTTGCAGTTGTTTGGGGGTTTTTTTTTGACTCCATGCTCAGGAGAAACAATAAGGTAAGAAGCAGCTTACCAAAAAAATTATGTTAAACATTCAACTGACTCTAGTAATTTTCTGTCCTTTGTTATCTTGTGCTATTCTGTTGCATTCCTGGAATATGTTTTAAACAAATGGGAAGTGTGACCACTTTATTTCTTGTCTTCAGAAATGTAAACTCTGCACAGGTTATATTATCTGGCTGGACTGATGTGTCAAGATGCTCTGTGGTGTCAGGTGTAAAATCTGGGCCAAAAGATGAAGTACACAGGTTAGAACTGAGCTTATCAGCTCTTGAGAAAAGCTGGAAAGTGAGGATAAGCCACCTGCAGTGGCTAGAAAGAGAAACAATTGAGGGAGTCAACAGAGTTGCCCTTGTGGGAAACTGAGAGTTTAACATTAGATAAAAGAATCGCATCTTTTCTATGAAGGGCATTCATAGCCAGTTTGTTTAAACCTTGAAATTAGGGTAGTATTATGCCTGTCAGGCTAAAAATAAAATTTGGAATACAGCTTGCATCAACCCTGAAGCTGGTCTCAGGTTAGTTTAACGATTGAAAAAATTAAGATACATCCACTTTCTGGATCATACAAAACAACATTTAAGTTATTGCTTTATCCTTTTTGCCTACTTGTTAATTTTGTTGAAAAACCGCTTATTCATGTAGTCAAATGAAAAATAACCCAACAAAACATCCAATAACAGTGACCTAGTTGTTTAACCTCAAGCTGCCTATTTCTACATTCATTCCATGTTTCACTCTTTAATATAATTACTCCTGTTTGGAATAGACAGTGATGAAATGATCTGACCTTTATGTATTATCACTTGATTAGTTTTTCCATATTTGCTGGAAAAAAATAAAATCAGTTGCTGAACATACTTATTAATATTCATTTCAAGTGCTTTTGCATGTCCTTCATGCTCTTCAAGAGAGTTGCTATATAACAGAAAAGTACTTCTCCTTTCTTCTTCTGCACTACAGCTAAGCAAATTTTCATTAATAATTACTGAGTTTCATGTCTTTTTTAAAAATCAGTTTAATCTGTATGAACATCTTCAGGCAAATATATTTAGACCAAGGACCATTTATTATCATTGTGACTACCCTGATCACTTCTGTTGCCTCACTGGCTGAGCTGAAGGAGTTTTGATTTTTTTAGTTCTCCAGGAACCAGACTTAAGATTACAAAAAATGAGACTTGGCTACTGGGATGCAAAGAGGTATGAGATGGGGTTCACAATGCTGATTTGGTTCCCTAGTGTAGAGTTTGTTTCCTACACTGAGATTCACAACAGCCACCATGCTAAATTCTCAGATACTTAATCCAGACAGGGAGAAAGAACAAGATGATGTGTGAAACTCTGGCTATGCCTATAAACACAGCCTAAGCCTCCCTCAGCCTGCAAAAAGTGCCTTAAGATAACCTGCACCCATACATGAAAGTCTCTCTACCGTTCCTAAAATTGGGGTCCAATGCATGAGCACTGGCCTGACAGGATTAATGGTCAAACTTTCAGTGCCTTGGTTCTAAGCCTTACCCAGCCTGAGTGTTCAAACCTACAGATTTAGCTTCTCTTGACTAAACACCTACCAGTATAGGACGCCACAGCCACCTGGGCTGGTGTCAGCCCTAAAGTAAGGGAAAGCCCTTCTGTTCTTCTAGGCCCTGGAGGCACCTATATCCTTGCCTTGGATTTACAGGCAAATTTGAAAACTTGTGTGTGTGTGTATATATATATATATATGATCATATGTGATCATCCCAGAACTCTTGAAATTAGGCACAGCTGACTATCGGTGAATGTATTAATGTTAAGGGGAGTTCTGCCTCCTGAATGTGTTAACCAATTATTATTTTATAAAATAGAAAAATTCAGCTATCAAGTCAGACCAGGTTGCTCACGGCTTGATCTAGTCAGGTCTTGCAGACCACCAAGGATGGAGACTGTACAACCTCCCTGGGCATCCTGCTTCTCTCCTGGACTGCCCTCAAAGGGTAAAAAACCCTCTTCCTTACATCCAGTCTGAACCTCTTTTGTTTCCCTTCATGTCTGTCATCTCTTGTCCTCCCACCATGTTCCTCTCTGAAGAGCCTAGTTCCATTTTCTCCCTAACCTCTTCACAGGTCCTGGGAAGCTGCCTCTGAAGCCATCTCTTTCCAGGCTGAACAAGCCCTGGTCCCAGAGCCTCTCCTCACAGAGGAAGTGCTCCAGCCATGATCAGCTTGATGGCTCTCCACTGAACTTGCTTCCATCATCTTTTTTGTATTGGCTGGGGGGGAGCCCAAAACCGGATGCCAGTACCTAGATGTGGTCTCGCGAGTCCTAGGTAGAGATAACCAGTTCCCTCAACCTACTGGCTGTGCTCCTGTTCATGCAGCTCTGGACACAGATGTCCTTCTTTACTGCTGTTTAGACAACCGAACAAAACTCTAATCCTCTGTTTCAACCTGCAGAGYGATACTTGCTCAAAGACTGCTTATTCATTTGGCTTGGTTCTGATGTTCAGACTGTCTGGAACATATTCTGTTGATTTCTGTCATTTTTTTGAAGGAAATTGAGCAGTTAAGACCGGTGATAAACAGCAAACACAGCAAACCTGCGCAGACCCCAAAGGAAGTAAAATACATCAACACTGTTACGTGGGAAATGACTCTGTGGAAGTTCAAACAGAAAAAACATGAAGTATCCCAGAAAGACACACTCTGAAGATCAAGAAGATTCTTTCTAGAGATCATGTGGGAGGAGAACACAARTTTGTTCCTCATTTTTCCATACTTGCAGAACCGTTCACTACCCAAACTGAACAAAGTTAAGATGCTCTGAACTAACTAATATAGTCGAGCCTCCAGACAGAGAACTGTTTATAAGCCTCTAAAGTAATGTATCTGTAAACTTCTAGTACATCAGAAAATGCATTTCTCTTGGATTCAATTTCTAATGTAAGCTAGTCTTTCAGCAGTAGGCCTAGGAGCAGCCCTAAAGCAAGAAAAAAAGAGAAATACTGTATTGCTTCCAGGGAAAGCTAAGTAAGTGTAGTAGAAAAGGATGTCTGACAACATGGGCAGTGGAGCTTTAAGCAGTGTGGGAGACACTTCATTCTCCAAACCAATGACAATCTGCAGTCATGACAGAGTGAGGGATCAAACATGACATGCAGGTCTACTCTGTGCCGCGTGACTTCATCATTCAGCATGAGCCATGGTGTCAAAGATGCACCAGAAGATAATGGCTGTCTCTCTGTCTAATTTCTTACGTATAATCATATGGGCTAGAAGGATTGAGACAAAATATGAGGGTGGTATCACGTGAAATGGATGAAAAAAAAATTCTATGCAGCTGGCTTATTTAATTATCAGTTTTCCCAAAAGGACACAAAAAGTGAGTGGTTTAAGCTAAACTGAATTCTTTCTGGGTCAAAAAGACGTTATCCAACAGGTTGGGATGTTGACAGCATAAAAGACAGACTACTTAAGGAGAAATCTTGAGAACCAGGTAGTGACTTTTGAGCAGCAGGCAACAGATAAGATCCTGCTTCTCTGCAGGATTTGCGGCTTATTTGGGAGATCAGATAAATGTAAGAGCCTTGAGTAAAAGTGACTTTGGGTGTACAGAAGCTGAAGAATTATACTTCTGATGATGAAACATTCTTTCCATGTTTTCTTTACCCTCTTTTTGCTGGGACACAAAACCTTCAATCTGCTATCATACAAACCAAATCTTCATCATCAGTGTAAAATTAGTATGGTAGGTCAGGAACAGTGTTCTCAATACAAAATAATGGGCTTTTTTTTTTTTTTTTGGTGTCTCTTAACTGCTCTATAAAAGGTTCTTTATCATGTGCACTGGTTTTCAAAACTTTAGAACATGTACAGCTATCTCTTCCCTATTATATAGGTTTGAACACCTGCTCAGTAGGAAATACATTTTAGAGAAAATTATGTCGTGTACTGCATGTGAATTTTTTTTACAGAGTCCAGCTACTTCTTGTCTGTTTCCTAGTAGATATAGCAATATGCTATTTGTTTGCTTGCCCTGAAGCTTAAAGATAGTTACCATGAATCATGCTGTCCATGTTTATTCTTGATGTACAAGCAGCACCTTCTGTTAACCATGTAAAGGTATCGRAGTAAACCAGACAATTCAGGTCACAGCAGCTTAATAGATTTAGTGGTAGCATGGTTCTTAATGAACTCTTTATATTCATGTAAATGTCTGATATACTTCTAAAGGAACTCTATCATGGATGAAAGTTAGCTGAACAGTCATTAACTGAGACAAAGCAAAGGGTCACCTTCTACCTTTGGAAGGGAATGCTTGCAGTTACTGTAGCAAGGATGTGAAAATCTGATGGAAACAGATTAAAACTTATCTCATGGTATATTAGGGAGAAAGTACGGTTAGAACTGGGCAACGGTCATTAGGACTTTTACATTCTACTTCTGCTTGTTCAAAGTATGACAAGCTCTTCAGCTTATTACCTGCAACAATCAATACACGACAACATATGAGATGCCAAATCGGAGAGTCATGAGAATGAGTGCTTCAATTAATACTTCTGTAAAAGTTGCTAAGGTAGCTCACTACAGTATTATTGAACTACCAAGCAGCTAAAACAATGCAGTTTAAAGAGCTGAACAGATGAGGACCGAGTACTCGGGGGAAATAACAAGAAATAACTTGTCAAGGCTGTGCAAGTCTCAATTCATTAACTGAGTAAAGCATTTCACAATATGTAGTATATTTGAAGAAGCCACTACAACTAGACAAGCTGCTTGAGCAGACAGTTATTACTGATGGTGTTCACAGAATTCACAATAGCTCTGTTGTCTATATTTCAACTTTTTACTTGAGGACTGGATTTACTCAGACATACAGATGAGCCTGTTGACTTGGCAGACAGCCTACAGCCACGACAAGTTCTCAGCTAATGCACCAAAGGGGCACACCTCCTTCATAGCCTAGATATATATGTTATTTTTTTTTAATCTTTACTCTTATTTAAGCACTGAGACTGGAATAGAAAATTTAACCCTGCCTGTGGGTATCAGGATTTGGAATAGCTGCCTCTGTCTTTCTGGAAATAAGGTTTCATGTGTCTGAGGAGAGCCAAGGGATGAGACAACTCCCTTCATAACTGCTAGGGTGAGACTGACCGAACAGAGCTCTGCTGGAGTCCAACCAGACTGTCTTGCCAAGAGGAGCTTACACAACAAGGCTGTTGCTCTCTCTGTTACCGGTTTCCTTCAGCAACAAAACTGCCCTATAGACAACAGAAGCTATAAACTAGCATCTTCTGGTAAACATTTCTGGCTTTGAAGCCACAGAATGGTAGCTCTTACTAAACAAAGAAAAAAATAATCTACAAGACAACAGTTTAAAAGGAAAGGAGAGAAGGTCAATGATTCACAGGTTGCTGCAACATTAAGCATTTCAAGGCTGTGATTCTCGGAAAAAGTACTAGAATAAAGCATTATTTTACTAGGTAGAAAAATTTTTCTTAAGCTGAGATATCAATCCCCTCATTTCTGCAATGATGGATGAAATTATTGATCATTGTCCAAAAGACTATATAACAGTCTCTAGCAACACAATAAAGACCTTGCAACATGGGTACGTACAGGTAAGCACTTGAGATACGGGAAAGCCCCTTTCAGACTGATTCAGAATGGAGACTGTTTTTTCCATATTTTGCCTTAAAGAATGGGCTATTGGCTATACCTGGGAATGGTTGCTTCCTTCCACTGAGAGAGATGTGGCATTTTATGAAATGAAAACATCTTACTTTTTTGACCAGTCTTAGTTGAGCTGCCTGCCATGCATGGAGATTAGTTAAGGAATCCATCTAGCATTTAACTTTTCCTTGATTAAAACCCAGRAAGTTCAAATTACAATTTCCCAGGGCCTGTATAAGCGTTGGACTGGAGGAGGAAGCTGCATGTTGGTTGGATCCATCAAAACTAAGCAGAAACACTGCAAGCTGATGCAATGCAATTAGTGCCCATGACATTGCCACTGGAAACCGTCACATCCACTCCCTTCCAAATTAACAGTATTTCAGGTGTTGAGACTTTACAAGATAAGTTCTGGACCCTTCTGAGCAGCTATTCTGGTGATGTGTTTGGCTTTCCCAGGGTGGTAGAAGCAGTTTGGAGTTGGAGTAGATTTGTTCTTCGACTATTTTGATAAGGTCTATGTTCTGTTTTCTCTGCCTCATCTGCACAGTCCCTACCACGTTCCTCCCTGAAAGTACAATACAGCAACAGGAACTCCAGGAGCTGAAACTTCCAAAATGTTGTCTTTGTGTGGTATTAGCACTCTACAGAGCCTGGTATGCTACACGCAATGTAACAAATCTCCTTTCTTCCCCATTCTGCCAAGCATATTCATAAGCAAATATAAGAGTTACACACAAACAGGAACTGTGTATATATAACAAACAACAGAAAAAACTAAATATGAAAATGAAAACAGTCTCTGAAGAGATTGTTTTAATGACAACTATCAACTAATATACCAAGGAAAAAATCCCCACTCTTGGGTAAATTACTTTGGATGGGCAAATACCACTTTTTTCTTTTGAGTGAAATAAACTGCTGATCAGGATGGAAATGTAAGGTTTCTAGCTTCTTTTAACTAAATAGGTGTTCCCCTATGGAAAGAAAGCATCTTAGATTTTCATGAGACCAACATAAGAAAAGAGAGTGAGAGTAAAATGCCCACGGTCCATACTAATCCAACATGATTTTACAAAATGTTCAAACTTGTAACTGATTTTTCATTTTCTTCTGGGAAAAGGCTGTCAAACGAGGCAAGCACTATACAGACACATTTTTGCTCTTTACGCCTGCATGTCTATTAGCATTCCTTCCAGCAGCAGAACTGAAATCAAATGCAGTATGTTTCACACCTGTAGCTAGGAGACTTTTCTGATTTTGATAGCTGGATAGGCAACATCCTTATGTACTTGATCTGCAATGTTGGGTTTTTTTCCCTTCTACAAGAAAGACAGTGTTTTCTAGAAGGTCCTTTTTTTTTTTCCCCCTCTTTTTGCACCTTTTACTCAATGCCACTAGCTCACAGAGTGAAGTGTCTAACTCTTTGAATCATTTAACATGAAAAAATGCACACCTGCCCATCTGCTGCTACAGCTCAAGGAACTCCCAACATTTCTGACGACAGCTGTTGATCACGCAAAGGTCAAACCAGTGCAAGCAGAACCCAGAACCTCAAACCTGTAGCAGGTATTTTGATCACGGCAGGCAGCACTTCTGGAGTGCCAATTCAGGCATGCAAACATCATCTCAACAACGCAAATAAGTTTTCCTAGCAACCGCGATGTGCTTGGTTATTTTACAGTAGTATTTGCTCTCGCTCGGGAGGTGACCCCCTCTGCAGCCGGGCACCCAGCAGGTCACAGCCCGCCCCCGCGGGGCTGGTGCTGCCGGCGGGGAGGAGCTGACCCGCCGGGGCGCTGGCTGCCTCCGCACCTGCGGGGCAGCGCGGAGCTCCGCGGCGCGGCCGGCAGGCGGCGCTGTGGCGCGGGGGGCCTCCACCGCTCCGGCCGGGCGCGGCGGGGAGGCGGCGGCAGCGCCCGCGGGTCACTCACCATGTTGACTTCCGAGACCACGTCGATGCTGGCGATCTCTATCCGCATGCCCACGTCCACGGGCGGACCTGCGGGGGGAGCGGGAGGCGGCGTTAGCCGGCGGGGAGCGCCTGGGGAGCTGGGGCGCGGGTCGGGGGAGCGCGGGCGCCTCACCTCCGAAGTCGGGCCGGAGGCGGATGTCGTAGCCCTGCAGCAGCCTGTCCACCGTCTCCTTCACGTAGGACATGTTGCTGGGCCCGTCGGCGCTGCGGGAAGGAGCACAGGCGGGTTAGGGAGGCGGCGGGCGGCCCCACGCCCGCACCCCTCCGCAGCCCGGCGGCACTCACCTGCGCGCCGCGCACGCCACGGCCAGCACCAGCGGCAGCGACAGGGCCCGCGGGCCGTCCCGCCTCGCCGCCGCCCCCCCCATCCCGGCCCCGACCGCGCCGCCGCCTCGCGCGGGAAGAGCAGCGGACTGCAACTTGGTGGGGAGCGGAGCAACAATTCCCGACAGCAAGACGCATGCGCGGAGCGGGGCACCGCGGCCCCGGGGGAGCACCTCTGCCCGCCACGGGCCCCGTGCGGCGCCCCCGCCCCGACCTGCTCGGATCGGACCGGACCGGACCGGACCGGACCAGACCCGCCCCGCCCCGCCCCGCCCCGCCGCGGAGGGGCTGAGGAAGGTGGCGCGGCAACAGGTGCCGGCGGCGAGGCGGCCCTGCCGCGGCGGGCGGCGAAGCTAAGCGGCTGGCTGGGCGGATCGGAAGCGAGAGCCCCCGGSCTGCCGTGAGGGGCTGCCACGGGCGGGCGCAGCCGCCCCTGCTGGGGCGCGAACTTCTCGTCAAGAGAAAGTAGATAATTGTTGAGGGCACTTCTCTGTGAAAATTCACACTGGTAGGCTCTGATGTTAATGATAACGTAAAAGGGAGTTGGCAAATTCGAAAGAAATCGCACGTTTTGGTGCAAATAGTACTCTGTCCAGCTGTGAAGGCTTAATTGCACCCGTCCATCGCGCTGCTCCTGGAGCAGGTTTGTCGCTGCAGCTGTCCCACAGAAGTACCCGCTGTGGCATATGCAGGAGATCGCAACAGAGTTTTAGTTGCTATTTTTCAACCAAAGTAATTGATCCTGTGTTTAGAAGGGGATTTTTTTTAAAGACTCTATGAATTGATGCTGTAACGTAGCCTGACCGCTTACGAGTGGTATTACACACTGACTAATCGGAGCCCTGAGAGCAATTTCTGACTTGGCCGGTGCCGCTCTGTTTCCCTGCACAGTAGCTCAGCAGAGATAACATTTATCCCTTTCAAATTCAATGCACCTCATCTTTGCACTATGCAAACCTGCGTGCTGACCTCGGGATACACATTTGATGTTTCTGAGGCTCCTGCAGTGTTGTGCAGACTTACTTCTGAGAAAAGGGCCCGATATGCCAACCGGACCCATCCCACAGGGAAGTCTGCTGCCTCCCTGGGGCCTGGGTTAGAGCCATTACTAGGAAACTCCCCGGTCTGGTATGGCCCTCTGATTACTACCCGCTATTGGTTATACAGGCYGGCAGCGACGAGGTTGCAGAGAGAAGCCCAGAAGCGATCAAAAGGGACTTCAGGGCACTGGGGCGATTGGTTGAAGGATCAGGAGCACAGGTAGGGTTTTCCTCAATCCGTTCAGTGGCAGGGAAGAATACTGACAGGGACAGGAAAACACGCCTGATCAACACGTGGCTCAGGGGCTGGTGCCACTGGCAGAATTTTGGCTTTTTTGACCACGGGGAGGTTTACGCGGCACCGGGCCTGCTGGYGACAGRTGGAGGTCAGCTGTCTCACAGGGGGAAAAGGATTCTGGCTTATGAGCTGGCAGGGCTCATCGAGAGGGCTTTAAACTAGGTTYGCAGGGGGAAGGGGATAAAACCAGGCTCACAAGAGATGAGCTTAGGGGTGGCACGCCACTGTTGGGGGCRAAAKCGATAGCCCAGCTCAAGTGCATCTACACCAATGCACGCAGCATGGGCGGCAAACAGGAGGAGCTGGAAGCCATTGTGCAGCGGGATAGCTACGAYTTAGTCGCCATCACAGAAACATGGTGGGACGACTCTCATGACTGGAGCGCTGCAATGGATGGCTATAAGCTCTTCAGAAGGGACAGGTGAGGAAGGAGAGGCGGTGG
>JAYKAV010002887.1:387839-406569 GCA_035582835.1 Phoebastria nigripes | reverse complement strand
TAAAAGACGTGTAGATGAGGCGCTTAGGGACATGGTTTAGTGGGGCATGGTGGTGTTGGGTTGATGGTTGGACTTGATGATCTTAGAGGTCTTTTCCAACCTTAATGATTCTATGATTCTATGAAAAGCCAGGCTTTTGGTGATGCTTTCGTGGTTGAAATATGCCATGGTATTTGAAAAATGCAGGAATATTGGAATGGATAGTTAGTGACACAAATTCTAGTGATAATTTTGAACATTTTAACAATGCATATTTCTATGCAAATCTGTCACTCTTGGAGAAGGAGCACAGCACGCTTCCTGAGAGATTACCACAGGAGTCTTTCACCCTCACAGCTACTTCCTGTAACCTTGACAGTACAAGTTTATGCAAATAATTATTTTACTGATCGTTTGTAACAGTGTAATAAACATTTTCAATTGGCTTTGAGGACTTTTATACCAAGCATATCTTTCTTTTCCTCCTATTTTAGTCCTTAGTTGCTGAAAAATGTGATCTCCCAGTGGTACTTCAGCATTGCTGTTTGGAAAGAGCTTTTAAAATTTACTAATTATGATTAGTACATTTTAGTACTGTTCAGTTATAATTGGTGCGGCTTGGGTATAGCACTTTTAAAAAAAATTTCCTACCCATAGAAGTCTACCAGAAGGTATCTTTTTATTCAGAGTTTTATCAGACATAGCCATAATAAAGTTACCTGGTTCCTCTGAAGCACTGAATTAGGATTTTCCATGGGGCGATACAGTCCTGTTTTACTTCTTGATGGTGTGCAGGATTATATCCTGTAGATAATTTTAGCTTTGTCATAAGCCACGTGAAAGTCAGATATGCCTGTATGAAAGTAAGACCATTGCTCTCTATGGCTTGCCAAAATCTGTCTTAAGGGATAAGTGCAGGGGTTTATTCTATATGAATTCTTTGTTCTCTGTACATTTCAGGGCAGCTTTAGTTTGGACTAGCTGTAGTCCGGTCCCTGGACTGAATGCCCATTAGTGGCTGAAATGTTTTAGGTGCATTTCTGGAGCTTATCATCTGGTTGGAAAAGGTGTGAGCTAAGCCTGCCCTGCAGGTCTCCTGCCATTAGGGATGCCTCAGCCCAACAAGTGTACTTCCAGAGAGGCTGAGGATGTTCTCCTCGGCAAGCCGGTTCCTCTGAGAGCTCTGCCAGCTGAGCTGTCCTGGTTTCTGCYGACCAGCATCAAGCTTCCTCCACTGAGCATCCCAAAAATAAGACTACTGAGCTGTCGACGTTTCCCAAAGGTGGCACGCTATGGAAATTCAACTCCATTTTGTTCAGCTTGATCACGGGGGACATCTGGGCTCTAAACTGGGGTCTTGAAACAACTGCAAATACCCGGCTGTGKGGAGACAATACTGAAAAGATCTGTCAGTAGTTGGGACTTGGGAACAAAGAGGTTTATATGGTACTTGTAATAACCACACAAAGGAGGAGCTGCATGGCATTACACTGCCACAGCAGGGGTGGTGAGAAGGATCCTTTCTGCCCCATGGGGTGGATGATGGGAACATGTCTGGGACCTGTCTTCCATTGCTTCCAGGACTGAAAAAGGACAGCAGGACTTCCACTCCCTCAYATGTGACCAACTGAAATGCTCAATAGTTTTACCTGAAGTTTAAGAACTTGAAGTTCTGCYTTCCTTGCAGAAGATCTGTTTCTAGGAAAACACAGCATGCTTTTCCAGGCCACCAATGTGGAAGAATCTTCTTGTAATTTTGATAAAAATACTCCTTGCGACATAATTCTTGCTTTCAGCAGCTCTTTAACACCTTTTACAAAGAAGAGGTGATGTCCAAAATGAGTGACCATGGCAAAGAGGCTAACTTTCAAAGCCCAGATATTATCACTATTTTTCACAAACATTTTCTAAAAGCTTTTACATGTGGCAAGACATCTGGTGGTCTGATTTACAGATGTGGTTCAAACTGCAGCTTCTGCAGTCAATAAACTTGATTCAAAATACAGCAGTGTGTCTTTCCATCCACTCTAGTGGGGTTTGCTCACTTACTGAGGCTGAGTGAAACCTGATGGGTCCCCAACGTGGCTTTTAGGCATCTTGAAATTTGCTGAGCACCCCAGAATTTGGGCACATATGTAGATGTGCTGCTTTGCACTTTTGGAAATCAGGCTGCTTAGTGCCTAAAAACCTAGGAGGTTAATCTGGAGACTTGCCACTAGTTTGCAATATTTTTAAAGAAAAACAGACTTCTGTGGTGGCTTCAATTTCTGCTTTTATGGTCTTTTCTTATGGTTATTTTATCATTTTTTTTTGTTCAATAATCTCTTTTCTTTAAACCATTGCTAATGATAATGCCAAATTCCTTTCTCACTCATTTCTATGCTGGCTTTAGTATTTATAGGGTCTATTAGATAGACATACATCTTGTAAATAAGATTTTTTAAAAATATTTTCTGGGCTGTGTTAGTGAAGGCAGACCTTTTGGGTGGGGAATAGTTTCATCTTGATTAAGCATATATAAACACTAGTAAACTAAAGCAATTGAAATCCACTAGTTCTAACATAGTAGCCATGACTTTTTTTTTCATGTTCTGAGGCATGCTGAGTGCTTACTAGAAGCAAGACAAATAATATAATCGCAAAGCATGATTCATAAAATCATCCTGGGCCAGTTGCATGTTCATTTTTCACCTTCATTATGCATAAACTTTCAGGAGGGGACCTTTTTTCTTACACAAAGAAATGTTTCCAGTTTATTAAAGATCTTTTTTGCAATGCTTATTTTCATTTGGAATGAGAAAGTGCACACAGTACAAAGATAATGTCCTGCTCAGACAATGTTGGCTAATTAAAAAGAATGCAAGATCACTGAAAAAAGGGAAATTCTTCCTGTTTCCCACTGGATAAGATCTGTAGGAAGGAAGACCACAATTTTTAATGAAACTAGGGGGAAAAAAATGGCAAAAGTGGTGACTATGCAATCTCTCTCTAGTGATACTTCATGCCTTCTTAAATGTAGAATGAAGGAAGGTGTGTCTTTGTGATTCTGCTCAAAACAGAGAAGGGGAGCTGTGTGCCTCACACTGTGCACTTTGTATGTGGAGATGATGACTGAAAATGCGAATATTTGTGATACTGACTGGTTTGAGTAATTGGAAATAGGGACTTGCAGACCCAGGATACTCGTAGTCTAAGTGTCCAACTGGACTTGCAGTTTTCCAGTCAGTGGGGAGAACTGTTGTGGGAACAGGTACACCAGCCACAGGCCAGAAGCAGGACTGGTGTTAAGTGTGAAAGCAGCATCATTAATTAGCAAAATTGCATTACAATGTAACAGTGTGCACAGAAAATAGAACGGGAAACCGAGCTAAAGATCTTTGGATTATTCATTGTCAGACATCTGTGCCCTACTGGTTGCTTGTCTGTGTGGCTTGTCAGACTGCATACACCCCAGGTAAAAGAAAAATGAGGATTAGGATGGATATACATTTTTTCTTTCTTGGCACTGAGCAGGTGACTTTTTGCAGTAACTATACTGATAAGGTATATTCAAAATTCTGGACCAAATTTTCAAATTTGTAAAAATTAAGCTAAATGGTTGGATTTGAAAACTATGAAATGAAACCTAGGAACTCTGAAATGACTACATTTGCAGGTAAAAAACAAACCCTGTTAATATTTATACTTAGAGAAAAGAGGCAGATAATGGAATAGGGCACATATTTCATCTGCTTAGTGATAATGCTATTGTCATTTTATACCTACAGTAATCCCTTGAGTCAAATGCAGCTTGTGAGCAGTCTTCTTGGATGGCAGAAAATGGCAAGCTGGAGATACTTTTAGTGTGCTTTGGGGATTTCAGTGCAGTGGGAAAGCGGCGCAAGCGATTGAGAAGAGCTGCAGAGTGACACATTGAACTTGTGCTTTATCCTGGGATCTATAGACAGTGCGATGCTGCCCCACACTGAGGAGAGCACCTCACCCTCCCATCCATTTCCCTTTCCTTCCGGTCTCTCAGTAAGCCTCCACACCCTTGCCCTTCCCTCAGGAAATAAAAAAGATACAGCTCAAAACTCATGCCCTCTTTGTGCATTTTTATCCCTCTTTTTATATGCTGTAAAGGTCAATTAAGATCTTCTTAGTGCACATTCTACTGTCTTTTAAGAGCCTGTAAAACACTTAGGACAGTGCTTTTAAAGAATTAATAGTAAATATCAAAACTGTGAATTGAAGTTAGTCACCTTTAATAATCAAAGTGAGAAGAGAATATATAATAAGAGCCATAGGATTCTTTTTGTCCTATAATATCTACAGCCAGAATAATTTAGTGAGTCTTTAATCATGTCAGATAAACATCTGTAACACTCATTTGAAATCCCTTTTTAGATTTCCCAGCCTTGTGTGTACACCACTCATCCAACATCCTTTCTTAACATTACAGAATTTGCCTCCTCTCGAGGCGCGCGAGTCCAGCACTGCATGCCTAATGACAGAAGCCCCCCGGCAGTACATTTTCTTTGCCCCCCTCCTCGCTACCTGTGGGAAACAACTTTGCTGACTTTCCGAGTCCTTCATCCCAGGTGTGGGAGACTCACAAGCTCCTTCTCCTTCTGATGCTAGCTCAAGAGAGGTAGTAGAGACTGAAGATTAAGGTCTTTGTCCCAGATACTATAGATATTATCAAAAAAGACAATCCCGGCTTCAGAGAACAAACCATCCAGGATAAGTTAGGAAAACATTCAACAAGTGTTGAGACAGACATGAAGAAGGTGAAGGCAGCAGTTAGTCTGTATACATTTGCATAGTTTAATGGCCTCGGTGGGCATAGTAACAACAAGTAGCCAGTAGTCTTAAGTGTTGCTGAAAAAAGGAAGGCAGTTGTAGACAGCACTGCAGAGGCGAGTTTTAAGGAGATATTTAAAGAACAGAGGCATATGAAGTGTGATATTGTTATGATTCCTGTTAAAAGGTATTTCAGGTACTTCCTTTTATACAGTTCCTAACAACTGAGGTTTGTCAGTGCTGGTGAAGTGTCAGAAGCAGGACAGAAAGAATTAATACCTGATGCATTATCCTGTAGAAATTGAGCACACGTATACCTTTCCACTGCTCCCTTGATTTTAACAGGCTGATGCATACCGTGGCAAGTTGTGTATATATTTGTAGGACTGAGACCTTTGCTTCTATGCTTTTTAGGCCTGGTCCTGTCTTTATTTGTATGGGGGTTTTTTTTGGTGTAAGAAATGAAACACTGTTACTGGAATGGCCCAGAAATTATTTTTCTGATAAATGGAGTTCATTTTCTCCAGGTTTGCCTTTTCATTGTTTTCTGAAGCAGCTCACTGCAAAACCCTATTTAAATTGTCAGGTTAAATAAGTCCTTTTAAAAGTAGTGAGTAGAGAAATATGAGTAGTACTCTCATACTCAGAAGTATTTTACCACACTGAGCCACTAGAATGCAATGTGTCTCTTTGTCCCATTTCAGTGATGTGATGTGCTCACTACATACACTTATGAATCTGTGGGTCACGTAGATAAGAGCCTAGCTTGTTTGCTTCTAGCAATAAAGAGACAGAATGGCTGAATTCAGTCACACAAGCAACTTTTCTGGGGATATTTTCACCTAAGTGTGTTGATCAAAGCGTTCCTTCGTCAGGAAGAAGAAAGAAAATTCTTAATCAAAATGAACTTTTCTTTGAGAAAAGACAGATTTCTGCACTATTTACTCTCAAGAAATTTAGAATTAAAAGATACTCCTTTCAAAGCCCTGAGCAACTTGATCTATCTTTGAGGCTAGTGCAGCTCAGAGCAGGAGCTGAACTTGGCTCTGAAGTTGAGCAGGAGGTAGGCTAGATAACTTCCCCTTCTAATTTCAAGAAGTATTTTGTGATCTTGTTACTCCAAAGGGTGGTAGCATCGCTGTCTGCCTCTACTTATGGTTTGCAGTTCTTCCATGGAAACTGTAGTTCCAGTTCCTTTGTTATCGCAAGTAGCCCCTGCTCACTTGCAGTGCTACATTGCTGGGGAGATTGAAGGTCCTAACTAGTTTTTCCTCAAAGCTAGTTTTACATTAAAAGTTTTGGTTTTTTTACTTCAGTCTGATTTGGGAAGAAAACTGGGGCTGAACACTGGCCTTTTCCACTGGCTAGCGCTTCCAGTTTTAAAATTAGATCTACCTGAAAATGGCCTTAGTGCATTTGAGACCCAGCCTCCAAATTACATACTCCTCAACAGCCAACTTCAGTAAGAAAATAAACAAAAAGACATTTTGGTTGAGATTGTATAATACTTCTTTTTTTAAGAGATTGTGCTTGTATATGGTAAGACCCTAAAGAGTAAAAGCTAGAACAGAGCCAAGAATGGTCACCACAAATAGAAACTGTTCTCTATCCTCTTGCCGTTGCACCTGCCTCGCGAAAGGTTGGCATTTTGTATTTCCACTCATTACCAAGGTTGTCTGCTGCCTCCAAGGACAAAGGTGACAAGAATGAAAATTTGCATTCTATTTCAAGAATATGTTTACAAAATATTCCACCTCTCACATTTAAAAGTTAGTATTAGAAAAACAGCAAAATATAACAATAAAAGCTGCCAGACAGGCTGATTTCTTTGCTGATGGCAAATTCCTCTGGAATTCTGTTGAGTAGATTTACAGCCATGAAAATGACAGCATTAGATACGTATCGCCATGTATAGTCATACCTACGCTGGGAGAAAACAAAGTGGGCATGATTTTAACAAATGCAATAGTCCTACACAACAGCTGCTTGCACGCTCCTTTCTTGTCTCAGGAGCACATTTGATGAGTGAGATAGATACTTCTTGCTTGCTGAAATAAAGAGCACACGTGAATCTCTCCAGCTGGGAGTCACTTTGTCAACAGGGAGGTGTAAGACAACAAGTAATTTTACTTATCTCGTTAACTGATGCAGGGGTGCAGGTCTAAAACCCATGATTTATATATGTCGTGTGGGCTGGCAGCAGTCACTGGAAGCAGTCCATAAACTGAGAAATAGATTACGCCCTGTCATTTGTGCTGTTTTTAGCTAGTTGAAAAAGAGCCCTAAAATAAAGGCTAAAATAAGTGCAAAGATAAGAATTGGAAGAAAAAAAGAAATTGAACAAAAAGAAAGAGAACTGGCAAAGACGTGAGATGGAGGTTCCTCAGCCAGACCACAAAACTGGGATGTAACTAGTTGTGCAGACCCTGTTGATATCTCTCGCCACAGCAGTGTTGGGCACAGGGGCACAGAGGGTCTCCCAGGGATAACTGCTCTGAGAAGAGGCCTGCAGGAGGGATGGTTGAACAACAGGGGTTATTGGTTTATTCACTGTTCATGYATTTTGGAAAAGACGACTGTTTGTGGCTGCCTTCAAACCCACCTCAGAGGGCAAAACCATCCCACCTCCTCTTTTGGGGCAACCAGCAGAACTTGAACGCTCAGGAAGCAGTAAAGGGTGAGATAAGGGGTGGGGAAGTATCCCCTTGTTCCTCTGAGCAGCGGCAAGCATTTGTGTGATGTCAACAATATTAGCTTCAGATGTTTTCTAATACCATCTCTGGACAGAAGTGAAAGAGGTTGAAAGAAGACTTAGTTTCATGGGCAAAGAGGCCAAAAGAAGAAATATCAAGAATTTACTTAATTTTATAATTTGGAAGCATTTCCCTCTCATCACTTCCTACTGTAAGGGATGATCTTTGGATCCTTCCCATGAGTTAACTTCTCATATTCTTAACCTCTCTGTTGTGTCTTCCTTTGTCTTGCCAAGTGTCTCCTTAAGTGACTTGTTCCTTGGTTCAGAGAGTTTCTCTCCCTTCACCTAGCACATTAAGGCTTAAATTTTACTTCAGCTTCTGGACTTTATCAAGGTTTTCATTCCAGAAAATCTGCAAAATGTGTTTCGGTATTGACCCTGTTTTTGACCAGTCTGAGGGGCCGGCCACAGAAGTGGCAGCCAAGTCAAATTCCTGTCCACCCCGCCTTTGATGAAGGCAGAATATCGCCTGCCTGTCTGTCAGATGGGGAACTGAGGAATTAGAACATTTGTATAATAGGGTAAAAACAACAACAATGAGGCTGTAAGAAAATAAAGTATTATAAATATAGAGAAAACCCCAACACCATAGTAAATCAGGAACTCAGAGTGAAAAATGCTTTCTGGTTCTGATCCAGAATCCCCAGGGTGAGTGACAGGTTTTTAGTTTACTTCAATGAGTTTTGGAACAGGACCTAAGTGACCCTGGTGTCTAAATCATACATAAGTCAGGGTAGATTTGTACTTCATCTTTTTGGAGTGTGAGCTGAACCGTACAGCAGGGAAAAGAGCGTATCGCTCTGGAGTAATAACACAGGGAAGGGGAAATACACAGATGGTTTTCCATGAGATAAGAGGGAGCGCTTGTGAGTGCAAACCTCATCCATCCTGTTAAAACCATTCATCTTCTGTAGTCTGCCTCCTGGAACTGTGTATTTGTCTCTGTAAAATATTCAGCTTCCTTTTGTCCTCTGGGTTTTCCACCCACTCATTTTCTCCATCAGCAGTGGAAGTCCTTCATTTCTCCTATCTAAGTGGGCTAAGAGGTCTGGGAGGTGACTCTGGAGGCCTGTTCATGTAGACAGTGTATTGGCTTAAGGACTGTTTATTTCTCAGACAGTGTTAATCTCATGTACTCTGATGCCCGTGTCCAGCACAGAAATATTTAATAAGCTGATTATGTATTAAACATCCAAAATGAGACACAAAGTCGACAAAATGTTTAAACTAACAAGGATATGAGTATTGGTTAAATACTGACCTATTTGATAATAATACTTGGTATTTATATACTTTACATTTCTAAGCCACTGTGTGCATTTGAACTAATTAATACCTTCAAATATCCCTGCAACATATGTAAGTCTCCTCTAAAATTTACAGAACAGGAAATTCAGACACAGAGGTCTGGGGATCAAAATTTTAAATGCAGATTTGGTTATTGGCCTCCACAAGGTCTGCGTCACTCTTACTTATAAAAGCCTTCATATACATTCATGCACTTAGTATTAGCTACACTTGTTGAGAAGATTTGGCCTAAATGACTTATCCAAGGTCACASAAATCAGTGGCAGGGCTGGGAAAGGAACTGAAGAGTGCATCTTCTTTAAAGGTAAAAAGCAACTGAGCCATAAAACTATTTCTGTTTTTAAGTGTATTATGCTTTGTGAATTTTATAATTACAATAACGAATTGATTTTATTTCATTTCATGCTATTCTTGAAAAATTCAATCTAGTGCATAAGACAAGAGATGCTGCAGCTGCACTGGATCAGCCCCATGGTGTATCCAGACTAGCACCCTGTGTGACTGTGGCCAAGAGGTTATATTTCTACTGCTGCAAAATACTTACAGTGGACTTGCCACTGTATATCGATTATCTGTTGATCCATACACTTGGGTAAAAGCAAAAGGGTATTGTACTTCATCAGTTATTGTTCTTCTTTCACRCGGTATGAGAGCAGACTACCCTTCCTTCATAAGAAATACTCCAAAGATAAAAAATACTCCAAGAAGATTGAAAAGGGTAAGGATCTCCTCAGAGGCCCTGAGCTACCTGATCTAACTTTGAGGCTAGCTGTKCTTTGAGCAGGAGATTGGACCAATGACTTCCAAAAGTCCCTTCCAAGCTGAATCACACTGCACAGTTTCCCTTTGATGAAACCATTGGGTAGGAAGGGGAAGAGACTGTACAGTGGAGTAGGGGAAAGGGAGTGCTATGTACCAAACACAGGCATCCTCCTCAGAGGCACARGAGCAGAGGCAGCTGCTGTTCTTCCCAGCTGCTCAGGTATCCTAACCTAAAGCACTTTGTGTCCAGAGGAGGAGGCATCTAAATGTGTGTGGAGTAGGGACAGCTTCATCATATTTAATGGTGGTAGCTTCTAGCTTTAGCACAAGAGCATAGACTGTGCGATGTATCCATATCTGCAGAATAGGATTATCTCCCTCATGCTCACCACAGAGGACATCATAAYGCCCCTAGCTAGGATACCACTTGTAAGATACCTCTCTGGGTAAGTAGTGAAGGAGATCTGGGAATTAGTTATTAAAAGTGGTTAACAAGATACCTTATCTTGCAAAATGGTCTCAGCTGCCATTGCCGTCAGTGGGAGGGAACAGTGCACTATGCTTCCCAAGCAGTTCTCAGCTCCTAGCAGATGATATTCAGGTATGCCTTAAATTACTTGATGAAATGCTGAAGTACCACCAGATGCTTCTTAATTTTCTCTTTCCCACCCACTTATTTTGTCAGTGTTTTCTGGGCCTGATGACTCTGTATCAATGCCTGTAAGACAAAACCAGCCCCCTTGTGCTGCCCACTACTGCTACAGCGCCCTTTCCTTTTTGGTGGTGATATGAAAATTCCCCTCAGTAACTTTTTGAGATGTGAGTAATGCCACTCCATGCAACAACCACCAGATGGTAATGAAGAGCAGACTGGTTGTGTGTCTTCTGTAGATTAAGTGTATTACCACAATGGCAAATTTTGCCTTTGCAAGCAGAGCTTACAAGTACAGCTCTAAATGCCAGTTTGCTCAGCTGTTTACAGACCCCTGGGCCACTGCAAAAGTCTGCCTGGCAGCTCTATTTGCATTAAAAATCATTCTGTTTGTTTTTGCACTAAAACATTTTAAAGGGAATGTTTTCTACTTAACATGTGAATGCTGATATTATTATTTAGTACAGAGATGTTATCATTATAAGGAAGCTTTTGACTATAGTTGGTGCACAACTGTACAAGCTATCCCTTGTAAGAAGGTAGATGCAGAACACCTTTATGTGACTGTATGCCTTGCTCCTTCTGGAGCCATAATATTTCTTAAAATGTCTGGACCTAAAGGATGTATCTCTTCCAAGGTAGAAAGGAAGGTCTTTCTGTTAATGTGCGTGCTTGACAGAGAGAGCAGTGGTGGGAAGTGAACCAAACCAAAGCAAAGTGTCTCTTTTTTACTGAACATCATTGTCACTGCAGAGGTGGTGCTGAGCATGGCTCACCAATCCCCCAGCAGGGCAACATGAGGGAAGAGCAGCATAAACAAAGCCTCATCAGTACTGCTAGCCCCAGACCTGAGAATCAGAAGTCAGCCCCACAGGGGTCATGA
This sequence comes from Phoebastria nigripes, assembly GCA_035582835.1. Taxonomy (NCBI): domain Eukaryota; kingdom Metazoa; phylum Chordata; class Aves; order Procellariiformes; family Diomedeidae; genus Phoebastria; species Phoebastria nigripes. The sequence goes on along the minus strand of JAYKAV010002887.1, from coordinate 395,448 downwards.
GATTCAGAAATCTCAGTTTTACTTATGTGCCTGCAAGATTTTGGGTTTTTTACGCAGTACCTTGTAAAACACCTAGGTCAAATTTTCAGGTTTTTCTCCCCCATTGTACAATGCAGAGACTTTGCAATTCTCCTGCTCTCTCTTTTAAAGAAAAATAAGGATCCTCCTGCCTTTGCGAGACCTGGGCAAGCCAAGCATCATGAAGGCAGGGAGAAAATCACTAGAGCTGACGCCAATGGCTTCAGTGTGAGCAGGAGGCAGACCTATGGCTCCCATGGCATATTTAACTCATTCCCCAGGCATCTGCCCATGACTCATATACTTCTGGGATTAATAGACGTGTAATGACTGGGAACATGAAGCCTTCCAGGGAGGCAGTTTGTTGGTGCTTCTGCTCTCCGGGAGCAGGGGCCAGCAGCGGGATGCCGCTGTCTTACAACTAGGTGGTATAGTGTGGAGGCTCTGCCTGAAAGCAGGAACCTGAAGGAGACCACAAGCAGGAATGCCCAGCTTTCCTTCCCTCTCCTTCTGAGCTTCGGCAGCCCCCATGCGCTGCCCCTGCCTCAGCCCCCTGCCCCTCTCTCCGCCCTGCCTGCCACCCCTGAAAGCTGCAGAAGGTTTGCTACTGTTGCTCGGGGCAACCAAAATTTTTGACACATTTTGCATTAAACTTGGAAGCCCTGACAGGGGAAGGCAGGGTTACAGGGCAGTGGCTTCCGAGATTCCTCCTCACAACCCTGCCTACCTTCACCTCGATGAAACAGAGGCAGCCTTGTACTGCTTTTAGAAAAATCTCTATTCCCTCTGCATGAAGACATCTTCTTAGCATATTTTCTGGGGATGCCCATATTAGAGACAGAAATCAGGGGATATGCTTTATTCCCCACTCTCTCACTGAGGAGGTGACTGTGACCTGCCCCGATGGCCCCTGCATCTCTAGGCTCCTGCCGCAGACGTAACGTGGGTCAGTGATGTGCCCAATTCTATAAGTGTGTGTGCCGGGGAAGCAGTGGGGCTAGATGAGAAAAGAGATATGGAGGCATAGAAATTCTCTAATGCTTTCTCGCTGAGAACACTTTTTGCCCCAAATTGGCAGTTCTTGCAGTGAGTGCTTCCACAAACACGTTTCCATTGCAGTGTCTAGAGTAGAGGTCCCCTTAAATATGAAGCTCACAGTTTACCTCCTTAAACATCCATGTGTCAATCACTAGAAGAATCCACATAAATCCTATTGCAATCAGTAATAGCAATATATATATGTGTGTGTATGTATATATATATACTTGGTACTCAAAGGATTTTCTAGCCTTATTCCAAGCAATCAAGGACATGTGTGTTAAAATAACCATGGTACTGTAGAACAGTCTTGTAAATACCATATGTCAGAGGAAAAAATACATGGCTAAATGCATGTCAGCATCAGTTCCTGCAGTTTCGTAGGAGTTCTGGCCATGGAAGTGAAGCAAAGCTGGGCCAGCTGAAGGTTCAGTTTTACACAGAGCTTATGCTGTGCTTTGAAAAGACAGCTGAGGTGGTGATTAGAGAACTGACCTGGGACACAGCACACTTGGAATTAAGCTCCTGTTCTGCTGCAGATTTCTTACGTGGTGTTATGGTATTGGGTTGCCACTTAGGCTTTTTGCATCTCAGTTCCCAGGAAAATAGAAATAATAGTACTTTCTTGTGTCCAGTGCTTAGTTAGTCTTATCTTTCTAGCCTGTAAGTTCTTGAGAGAAGGAAGTGCATCTGGTAACATCTTTGCTACAATGAATGCAGTGGGATCCTTTTAAAAGTGGAGGTAAAACAACTTTGTGATCAGATACCGAAATAAGAAGCTGGAAAAAAAACTACCAGAACTACAGCAGGGAGGGAAAGCTGGACTGGAAAAAGAGCCAGAAAGAGCTTAAGCATCTATCTTACGGCTCCCAGAGCAGAACTTAAATTGCAATCAACAGACCCAAGATCAAGACTCCTTAAACATAAACTCATTGCTAGAGGTGCAATCAAGGCCCACAGTATCCTGCCATCCCCCACTGGTGGAAAACTCTTCCCTGAACAGGTAGTTCAGGCTTCTCCTGAGCTCCAGATCAAAGTCTTGATAAAGCCAGGGACAGGTATATTTTTTGTAGGTTCTCACGATCTCTTCAATGTGTGTGGGTGCAGCAGAGGAGGGGAATGAAAGACCCCTCGCACCCTTGAGGAGGTGCAAGGAGGGGAGTCAAAGACCCTCTAGTTAACTTTACAGAAAAGGTATCCATATCTTTTCTTGGTCATCTACCAAAAATGGGATTGGGGTATACATTTTCCAAAGAATGGATATGCAGCCACTGAGCTGTAAAAAGGATGTATGTGAAGACAAGCCATTTGATCAAGACTGTAAGAAACTATTGATATGGGCAGAAACTCTAAAAAGTCCAAGAAATCAATGACTTTTAGCTATTCAGATAAAGAAGCATTTAGGTGCTTGGCAGTGACCCCAGTTTCATCTCCTCTTTTCTAAGTGTTAGAGGCTTTTAACTATGCAATATATAGTTGGGCATTAAAGATTCTCCCAGTCTTTTCCATATAAGCTTGCCTGTCTTAATGGATTTGATGCCAGGACTAAATCAGGTCAAAATCAGCTGAATAATGAAATCTGCTGGGGAAAAGGATGTAACCTACAATTTACCTATAAAACCTGTAATGTTGGTGGAATCCATAGTTTACAAAAAAAAAAAACAACTGGAAAGGCTAGATAATGCCTTCCACAAGAAAAGTACCGACTTTCTTTTTCTTTCCACTTAATCTGATGGTAAAGTAGAAATGGGAAGAGTGATGAAAAACTTTTCTGCTTCTCTGTGTGTTGTGATAAACAAAAAAATGATCAAGCAAAACTTGAAGATCCATAGCTTTGGATTAAACTGCTTTTGAGGCACGGCCAGAATGTCTGCTTCATCAAAAATCTTTAGGAGGAGGCATCAGCATAGGGGCAAAAAAAAAAAAAAAAAAAAAAAAAAAAAAAAATCTATTTAAGATATTCAAATGCTTTCTGAGCATATGGAGCCAGGCAAAAATAGTCCCCTTCTTACAATAGTCCACGATGGGTGAGATTTCTTCGGAGAAATCTTGGAAGAATTGGTGATAAAAACTGGAGAAGCTGAGAAAATGCCAAATTCAGCAAGCATTTTTAAGGACCATCAATCCAGCCTGTGACCACTAAATCCTTCTTGAAATCATGAAGTTCTTTTAGAGAGATGATATGACCCAGAAATTCTTTGAAGTGATCAAAGATCATTTGAAGCAGTATTTTTTAAATCAGGATACATCTGCTGGTGACAAAGAAGCACCCTGGGAGTTTCTGTATTTGTCTATGCTACAAATACATTACAAAAGAATCTAGAATTTCTCTTAAGATGTAATTAAAAAAATGTTGAAATCAGCAGGGCAATGCATATATCAAAAAGTATAAGCAAGTACACAGAAGTGACTTATCTGGCTTACAGGACTGTTTACTGTCTTTCTGAACTGTTTTATATTCCCTTCAAGCCTAGTCTTGTAAAAGTTTCAGCAATATAAAAATGATTCAGTTGTTCAGATATCAAGGACAGCAATCTCTCTTTTGGGTATTAATCTTACTTAATTCTTGATAGTCAGTGCTGGATCTAAGGAAGGTATTAACCTCTGATAAATTTGAAAAGTGTTTGAACTCACTTTCTAGATTTAGAGAAAGTGACTTCTCATTTAGTTTTAGCACTTGTAGGGAGTAAATGCACCCAAATGGCACCTGGATCCTACACACCAATATAACCTGCGGCAGGGAGGGTGTGACAGAAGGGCACTATGTCTACTTTTTCTTAGAAAAAACAACATGAGCATCTTCTTAGAAGCCATAAGTACTTCTTGCCTGGTGCCCTGGCATGGCATGTTCACAAATCTTTCAACCTGATGTTACCTTTACTGAACTACCTGTACTGAAGAGACAAAAGATATCAGTAATATTGTAATATTATAATATAATATTATTCTTTGTCCTAAAGGCCTGGGAATCATGCAAAGACCAGCTCAGTTCCTAGAATTGCTGGAAGGGGGATAACTGAGTAAGTTTCTTTGATTTCTACCTGTAGCAGAACTACTGGGCCTCTGGCATCCATGTTCCCTATGACTCCAGGCATGGATTTGAGAGGGGGTTGAGTGATAACATTTCTCAGGGCGTTCATGTGGGGAGATCATTACTGGTGAATACCACTCGAATTTTCTATTTCAGTTCATGCAGGTGTCTAAATATGCCGAAGGTAATAAAACAATCTAAACCTAAGGGTGTCCCCAGCTCTGCCAGGGTGTTGTTGGCTTTCTTCCATGGCAGCTGCTAAAAGTGGCAGTGCTGTAGAGCCACGGTTTGCTCTGTGTCTGTGACTAGCCAGCAGGATTCCTCCCAGTTCTCAATTACCATCTATTGCCCTTGCTCTAGTTTTGTGAATTTGGCCCCTGCCAGCAAAATTTTTCTGAAGTATCCCTAGATTAGATAATCTCACGTAGAAATATCTTCAATGTTCTGCAACCAGGGATCACTTTTTCTTGCAAGGGACAGGAAAACTGAAGATTATCTTTACTGGAGGCCAGTCCTAAGTATCACCTTGGCATAGTCCATGCTATAGCAGAAGACCGGTCCAGAAAAACAAATTAGATCAGTTTACAGAAGATCAAAAGTGGTTGATTAACCCAGGCAAACTTATCTGATGTGGTGAAATTAGATTCCTGAAGAGCTGCTGATCCATCCTTCTGTCGTTCCTGATCAGATTGCTAATGGAGCCAGGGCAGCGGACTCTTGCTGGCGTGCTGGTTTTCACCTGTGTGTGGAGTTAAACAGGCTGCTCCCAGAGCCTCATCACGGGAGCTGAGGTGACCTTGGCATGACATCCTACTGTCTGCGTTGTCCAGGCTTGTAAATACTGCACGGAGCGCACGTGCTGTCCGTAGGCAGGCTGCCTGCTCTGTGAGGTTTCGGCAGAGCATTTGTTGTTCCAGTAGGGYAGTCAGATCAGGATCCTGTAAGGCAGTCAGGAGATGAGGATCCTCTCAAAATCTCAGGAAGCAGAGAGGCCTAAATAAGGCTTTTAAAATTGGAAGCAGAACTGACTGCCTAGACAGAGTTTTTTGAAAGATAAACAGCATCAGCAAGCTAAATGGATTTCAAGCACAGCTTTAATTGTTTTTCAAAGGAATCAGCAAAGGGCACCTTAGCTGGAACAAGTTCTGAAGTACAATCAGGAAGAATTCAAGTGTACAGTAGTTTTGAAGATAATCAGGCATTTCAGTGCTGGGAGATACTGTAGCAAGTAATGAATAAAGCATTTTTATGTCAGCATCGACAGTACTGTAGTCTTGGAGTCAATTACAATACCTGCTCTGTGTGCTCCTGCACGATGAACTTCACCATCCTCATTAAAATTGACATGCATGCTGATTTCCAAACCCAAACAATGGTCCCTGCAGCACACTTGATCAGAAGAACAAGTTGTTTAACGCCAATACCTATTGTGTGGGGGACACTCCCCTCTTTCTCTTCCTTTCCCCCTCTCTTCCCCTTCTCCGCCCAACCATCCCAACAGCCTGTGGCAGACTAGCAACACTTCTGAGTGGATTTTACTGTAATTGCTGCAGAATCCCTTGGACCTTGTATAATGGAAATTATTTGGGTCACCAAATCTTGTTTCCTAATTATAGGAATGAAAAGGAAAAAAAAAAAAGTATAATGTGAAACCATTCTTTTATTCTGGCATTTTTGCTTTTAGAAACCCGGGATAAGCGACTCGCTCCCATCCGTTTTGGGTGCGCTCTGTTTTAACCTTGAAGTCAGAGCTCTCTTTCCCCTCCTCTCCCCCCCAGCTCCTCTTACACCGGAGCGGAGGGACCCTCCTGCTCCCAAACCCTCCTCGCTGGGGAATTAATCGCTTCCCCCCCCTCCCCGCTCTTGGTTTCGTTCCCCGCCTTGGGGAGCAGAGATGATTGGGACGAAGGAAGACTTCCCCGCCGCGGTCACCGCCGCGCTCCCCCAGCCACCCTTCACGCCCAGGCACCCCGCCGAGAGGCAGCGGGCGGGCAGGTGGGCTTCACGCCCCGGCGGCCGCCCGTGGGGGGCTGCGGCGGCCGCCCTCTGCCACGGGGCGGCCGGGAGCCGAGAGCGGGGCGGAGCGCGGGGCCGCGGGCGGGGCGGGGCGGAGGTGGGAGCRGGGGGAGCGGCGGGGACCGGCGCCTGTTGCCCCGAGAGAGTTAACGGTGCGGGGAAACTCGCCTCTCCTCCGCCCGTGCCGGGCGCCTGGCAACCGGGGCGCCGCGCGTGTAGGGCCGCCGGGGGCTGCCGCCGCCGCCGCCCCCGCGCCGGGCCCCGCGTCCCCCTCCCCGCCCCGGACAAGGCGTTTAACGTGCCCAGGCGTGAAGTATGGCATGCAAAGATGGTTTCTGCCAAGGAGCCAGCCATCGCCATGTCCTCGGGTCTCTCCATCGCCCTCCTGCACTGCCTGTGCCTGGCGACGTGGTGAGTACCCCCGCCGGCGGCGGCGGCGGGCGGCCCGGGGCGGCCGGTCCCGGTGCCGCTGCCCCCGCGGGCTCCCGCCGGCTCCGCTCACCCGTTCCCTCTTTGCCTCGCAGTCTCACCGGGCCGCCAGGGCAGAGCAAAAAAGAGGAGAAATTGTGGCCGGAGAATTTCACCAGCATCCTGAACAGCCTCCTGGATGGCTATGACAACCGGCTGCGACCGGGATTCGGGGGTACGGTGGCGGCGCGGTGCCGGCGGGGGGGGGGAGGGGGGCGCCGGGCAGGGGCGAGGGGGCGCAGCGCGCGCCGCTCGTACCGACCCGTTACCGACCGAAGCCCCCCCCGCCTCCCCGCCCAGGGGTCCGAGCCCTCCGGGGAGGGAAGGGCCGGCAGCGAGGCAGCGCCTGGCCCCGAAAGCTCCGGGGGGGCTGAGCAACCCCGTCCGTGGGGGCCCCGCTGGGGCGGTCCCGGGCTCAGCCCCCGCTTCGCTGCTCTGCCCACACCCTGGGCTCGGGCTGCTGCTGTTGCGCTGGGAAAAAAAAAAAAAAAAAAAAAAAAAGACCTGAAGCCGGTGTGCGTTGGCTTGATGAGGATGGAAGGACCTGTCTGACATCCAGATTCTTCTGGTTCTGGGCAGTTTTTGGCCCCTAAGTGCCACGGATCGGGTCCTAACAGAAACAAGTGTACTTTTACCAGCCTAAGAGGTCAGGTCTTTGATGAGTTCTGTTCCACTGGTTAGGGAAAACCAGAGCTCAGGTGCCTGAGTACACCAGTTCTTTACCACAGTTGCTCGAATTCCAGCTTTGATTTAGAAGTAGACTTAATTGCTGTGTAGGAATTAGAAGTGGAGGAGTCTCGAATTTGCCTTCACCATGTTGCTCTGCATGCCCCTTTCGTGCCCCAGGCTGTTAAGATGCAGTTTTGTGCTGCTGAACAAGCAGCCTTTATTGGTTTTGATGTTGCTGTGTAGGGACCTGGAACCAAAAATAATTCGGATCCATACGAAATAAAAGTTTATTTTGTAATCTGGAATGAAGATATTAAAAATACAGATTTGAAAGTAAAAAAAAAAAAAAAAAAAAAAAAAAAAAAAAAA
>JAYKAV010002887.1:363867-380320 GCA_035582835.1 Phoebastria nigripes | reverse complement strand
TTTTTTTTTTTTTTTTTAATTTACTATGTGAGTTAATTACCTGAATTAAACTGTTAGCTAATGCTTTGATCACAGAATCATCATAATAACTGGTAATGATTAGCAGCTTTCTAGCCTTTTACGTTGGGAACAGACCTAAATCCCAGTGAAATTAGTTAGTGCATGTGTTCTTTTGTTTAAGGGGAACCGTAGAGAGTACTGTAGAGTGAATGCCCATCTGAAATTTCAAGGTGTTTTGTCCTATAGTAAAGGAAATGATACGTAAAAACGAAACTATGTTCTCTGATGGTTGCTATGTGGTACCCAGCTGTGAGCACACAGGACCTCTGCTCGGTGCACTGTTTTGAACAGTGTCCTAAGTACCACTAGTTCTTTCAAGACAGGCTTTGTAATGGCATCTGAACCTAGGTTCAGACCCTCAAAAATGCTTAGATATCCAACTTTTATTTTGATTGTTAGTATTAAAGCACTTAAGTGCATCTCAGGATGCAGTTCTTGATACTGCAGTACTAAATTGCCCAGTGCATGACATGCTAATATCTGTAGTCCAGTTACTAACATTTGGTCCTACTGGTAATAATAAATGCCTTGGGGAATGTGGATTTCCTGAATTCGGTGCTTGTTGTTAATTAGCATGGTGTTTTCAGTGAGCCTTTTAATTTTTTGTCATCTGTTTTCTTATCCGTTGAGTCAACGTTGGTTTTCTGAATGGGGATTTGCATGGAAATGCTGCTTTTGATTTACTTATGTGGTAAAGGTAATTGAGCAGTGCTTGTTATCAAGACTTATCTGAAATGACCTGTATTTGCATTTTGCTCTTGCTTGTCCACAGAACCCTCAAAGCAATAACTGTTCACATGCCAGGATGATTTATGGGAATTGTTAACCTGCAAAATTCAAATTTTCTTGCTCACTTCCTTTTCATACATTAGGTCCTGTTACTGAAGTCAAAACAGATATATATGTCACCAGTTTTGGACCTGTTTCTGATGTAGAAATGGTATGTATTTCTGGGATTAAAATGCCATTTTCTGGTTCTGAGAAACCAATAACTGCAGTAAGGAGTGGATGCTTCATCTGTACTGTTCTGTCAATCATGCAAAGTAGTCAAGATTAGTAACAGCTTAATTTACAGGTTATATTTAGATACATCAGGCCTGATTCTGGTCACACTTTCACTGCTTTTTGGCTAGCTTAAGGAATTCACTTCATAGGATTTAAAACAGACTTTCATGGTGTAGAGGCAGAATCAGGCCTTGCGGGGAGCGTCTAAGTCAGTCTACTGTGGGGAAAATGTGTAATATCTTTGAAATTGCTTTTCCTTTCTGAAACTTGTGTTATTCTCAGGTGAATAATAATGACATAATTTCACAAATACTTGTTGACGTTTTCATTTCAGATGAATGCCCTTTGCTGATCTTTGTGCCCCTTTTAGCATCACTTTCAGCAAATGTTTGACTGATACGAGTTTTCATAAGTGTCTGCAGAAATTGAACGTCAAAGTGACATGCATGAAATAGTCACAGAAGAGAAATGTTACATTTGCACGTACTGTTATTTGTGCCTGAACGGCATCTGCATTCATTTGAGGTCAAATCCAGCATAACTCTCATCAACTTCTATAAGCTAGTGGTATACCCTTAACTACACAATACTTTCTCTGTTTATAAAATATCTGAGAAATCACATGGAAGTAACAGCCATATGTGCATTATATGTTTGTACTGAACTTCTTTAAGGGAGAGGCAGTTTCAGGGCAGTAACTTTCTTCCCATACAGTGCTGTCGTGCACTTTGTGGTGCACCTGACTTGGTTCTATCACGTCGAAAGGTATGTGATAGCAAGATATTTTTTCAAGGGCTGGATTCATGACAGCAGTCTCATGTTGAAATGCATCTTACCCCTTCAATGGTTGTCATGTACAGTATGATGCTGTTCAGTGTGATGAGGGGTACAAGACTCTGGTCCCAAGGAAATCTAGTAATGTGTGCCTCAGATCTAAAGTGAGGGCTGCATGGCATCTCTCAGGTTTCAGTGAAGCATTTGACATCGTGCCACATGGGAAATTATTAGTTATATTGGAGAAGGCAGGAGTGAGAACATGGACTGAAGGTAGGTAAGGAACTGGCAAAAGGAGAGCTTACAGATGTTTCCCCTTTCATCATTAGGGATTAGTTAGGAGGCTATTCAAGGATCCAGGAACTGGTTTTAGAATGATTTTTACTTAATGTATCCGTTAGTGACCCAACGTCATCTGAATGTGGCTGCATTCCTAAAACTCACTGAAACAGCAAAGTGTGATATAGTCTCAGTACAGGGGATGATCAGAATGTCTTTTTAGAGCTGGGTTACTTTGGTACCCAGTGTCATGAAAAGGGTTGAAATCTCATGTTACAAAATCCATCATGTAGAAGCTAATAACAGAAACTGCTAGTTATGGGCTATGAAGTCACCAGCAAGAAATGACACTAGAAAAGAGACTTTTCATAGATTAACTATAAACCACAGTGGAGGATGCAGCCATGGAAAAGAAGACAGATATAATTCTAAGAGGCATTGCACTAGTAGACATACCTCCTTGCCCATGCGAATAGATATGGCCATACAAGTAGTTTCAATGGTAACATTATGCAGAAGAGTTTGAAATAAAGTCAGAAAACATTGTTTGGCTTAACAACAAAATCACAACTGTAAGTTAGAAAGGACTTAAAGCTTTCTGTGTTACCTTTTTCAATGCCACATGATACTTTTTTTGTGAAATGCTTTAGCTTCCAGAGATGAGAAATGCATTCCTTTGTCCATTCATTCACATATGGTTTCTCATGATGTGCCTGTGTCTGCAGTTCTGCAGTTGTTGTTTGCATGTTTTCTCTGGAGCATCTGAATGGCTTTTCTGACGAAGTTAATGGGATAGTTATGTAGTTAAAAACAAATGTGTATATATGYGCATTTATCCATGTTTTGTGGCCATGGCAAAGGAAATATTTAGCTTTCCTCATTTAAAAGCTTACTTTCCATCAGTTGAAATTAAATTTTCTTTCTTGACTTTAAAGTGGAAGTAATTGTTTGTGCTGGTATTTTTAATTTAGCCAGCAGCAGAAAATCCGTGGATATCTCTTCTTTAAAAATCTGTTGACACTTATTGTCAGAGATCATTTTGTTTCCAGTTATATGCTTGACTACAAATTCAATTGCCTGCTTCCTGCAACCTAATTAGATTAATTATTCCTTAACGATTAAATATGTGTAGCAATTTATTGATATGACTAATGTGGGAAATTAAGCTATTAAGAAGTACACAACACACTTTAATTGGTGGAAGTATGTTTGTGCAGTGGACTTAGCATTTTCTTTACTGCTGATTTCTTTGCTCCTGAGGGATTTCTGTTTTTACAGGAAACACTCATACATGCAAATGTGATCTTTGTTTTTCCGCAATTTAATCCAGGAGTATACAATGGATGTCTTCTTCCGTCAGACATGGGTAGACAAAAGATTAAAATATGATGGCCCTATTGAAATTTTAAGACTTAATAACTTGATGGTTTCGAAGGTGTGGACTCCTGACACTTTCTTCAGGAATGGGAAAAAGTCTGTTGCACATAATATGACAGCCCCAAATAAACTCTTCAGAATAATGAGAAATGGCACCATCCTGTACACAATGAGGTATCTAACTTGTTTGTTCAGCTTCTTACAATTACTGTATGCAAAAAGTTATACTGCCTAGACAAAATGGCAACCAGAGACTATTTAATTTGTTCCATTATAGGCTTACAATAAGTGCAGAGTGTCCCATGAGATTAGTGGATTTTCCCATGGATGGTCATGCTTGTCCTCTCAAATTTGGGAGTTGTAAGTTGCAATTATGAAATTTCTTGTAACTACAGAATTTAAATAGTAGAAGTAGATTTTGAGCAATAACTAAACTTTCTGAATATTAGTCTTGATACACAATCCTTATGCAGGCAAAACTCCTGTTAAGTTCCATGGGAATTTTATTTAGGGCCTGAAAAATTAAACCCAGGCAGAGAATTGAAAAGCAGGCAGTGATTCAGCTGTTATGTTAAACCCCACTGTTCTGGCTACACAGTTGCTTGAAATACGTAGTTTTTCTTGGTTCTTAGGGAAGAATTGGATACTCAGTGAAGTGAGAGACTCTCTGGAGAAGACAAAGAGGGTGGGATCCATCTCATCTTCCAACAGCCAGGTAAAAGGCACCTAGGGAAGCAGGTTATTTGACTTTCTCTACAGTCAGTGGAGGCACACTGACATCCTAAGTTAGATGTGTAGGTTACGAATAAAGATTTGATCTTTAGTTGTATTTGTCTATCTCCTATCTCCTGGCCTATAACAGGAGCCTGCATGGCAAGTCTACATAAATAATTTTTAGACTGGTGAGACGAATCTTAGTGCAGGTGACTTTCCTTTTCTGCTTTGAAATCAGATGTAGATTTTTGGATAATCTCCAAACTTTGGCTAGAGGGAACATTTTGGGACATACTGCATAACAACCAAGGGAGATAGTTATGATTCCCTGATTTGAATCCACAGGAGAGACGTCTGAGACCACCTGGGGATGGTTGGTGCACTCCATTAACTATCTCGTCACTTTTCTAAGCCTCCTTGGTCACTGACTTCTCTGCTTTACACCCTGATGTAGTCAGTGGCTGGACATTAATCTGTTTTCCTTGACCCCAGAGCTCTGAAGTTAGAAATGGCTGGAAGCGACTCATAGTCTTTCCTTAGCATAAATTTAGCTTATACAGCTGGGTAGTCAATCAAAAGGGAGATATTAAAGACACTGCTCTGATAAGGTTTTTCATCCCTGTTACGGTGAGATTGGAGACCAGGTGCTGCCAGAACTGGCTTTGGTATCAGCTCTATGATAGGGGAGCTTCAGTAGTGGGGGGCTTCTCCACAGGCGTATTTCTTCAGGCAGAATCACCAACCAGCAGAAATTGCACTTGACACTAATTTGATATCTTCCTCAGTGAAACTTGAAATAAGACGTAGCCATTTCAAATGCAAGACTGATTTAATTTAATTTTAACAGGAGTTTGGGCTGTGTAGGGATTGAATGCTAGACCTAAGTTATGTCTTTTGTATTAAATGTAAAATGTTTCTTTGGGTGTGCTTATTTTTGGGCTATTGGGAATTTTTTACTGACCTCTGGTTTCTGGAAAATATTTTAAACGCAAGTTTAAAATATTATAGTTTTTAGTATAATATAGTTTTTAGTATAATCATTCTTTTCTGTAAAGAAATGTGCACCCAGTCTCCAAAATGTATCCTCCTTATACATGCTCTTTTTTAAATATTAGTATATTTTAATGATAAAGTTTTAGATAGAAATTTCTAAACTAATTTAAAGATAAACTTTACATGCCCAATAAGGGCTGATCCAGAAAGAACTTGTGTTTAGACTTCGCATTCCAATGTGAAGTGAATTTGTGTGTGACACTTGACATATGACCTTAGCTCCTATTTATTCGCCTCCGAGGGTGGCTTTTGGGGGTAACTTAACATGAAGGGTATCTTCTAAAGTTGTTAGTGTGAGTCTTGCTGTTTGATTTCAGTAGGTTTGGATTGGGGTCTTAGTAAGGTGTGAGAAGAAGTTTCCTATTTATGCAAACTGATGATGTGTTGTAGATGCTTATCCAAAGAGTGAAATGATTTATACCTGGACAAAAGGACCTGAGAAGTCAGTGGAAGTTCCTGAGGAGTCTTCCAGTTTAGTTCAGTATGACCTGCTTGGGCATACGGTGTCCACTGAAACCATTAAATCTATTACAGGTAGGAATCTCATCAGTAAAAATCAACTTGAGGTAAAACTAACCGTGTAACATTGCCCGAGGCTTTTTTCTTTCCTTCCTGTAAGGTACTCTACTGAATGTCATAGGGTATACATTAAGGGCTGAGAGCGTAAATCTGAATTAGGTTTCTGTCCTTCAGATTTACATTTGCAGATTCATTACAGTAGATTGCGACGGTCTTTCAGAAAGCTAGAATGAGATCATTACTCCGAGGGACAAAATGAGCATTTAATCACTGCTTAAAATGCAGTTTGAAGAGTCAAGAGGATGCCTGGGTGAGGAAGTAATTTCTCAGCACTGTATCCACATTATGTGCAAAAGACTTCCTTTGTTTGGCGGTGCTCGGGATAGAAGTACAGCATACAGAATGGGTTATTAAAGCCATAAAAACCCTCTAGTCAGATAAGGATAAGCACAAATGCATTAGTCACAATAGATACTTCTGCTGATTTGTGCTGTAAGAAATAAGGCAAATGGCAACTACAGGCATCCGAAATGAGTGAAGTATCACTGATGAGCAGTGTGGTGATAAACAAGCATATTCCCAAAATATTTTTAAAATTTGGAATCATTTTCTAAGCATCAGCAAGTTTGTGTGTTGTGAGATGGTCAAAATGAAACAGATAAAGCAAATATATTTGATGTATTGCCCTATGGATATTTTTCTGAAAGATAAAGCAGCAGTTTGCAATACACTAGAAATTTACTTCTCAGCATATTGAGTTACACAACAGAATTTCCTTACTGTCCCCAAAATGCTCATTCTGTAGTGCTTTATTTAGTTTATTCAGTTTATGGTAAAACTGCAATTTTTTTTTTTTTGTTTAATATGAATGGTAACACTTCAGATAAACATAGAGTATTTTTAATTCTTGTCAATGATTTTTGTATTTGTTTCATTGTCATAGTGGTGCTGACGTGTAAACCTAGTAAAAAGCTGAGATGCTTCCATGTAATTTGATGTGCATCATTGTTGTTATTGTTTTATTTGGCAGGTAGGTACCACAATGTTCTGGATACTATGGTAGGAAGATAGCTTGTGTCTTGGGACTCTTCTTCAACAGAAGCCAAAAGAATTTTTTTAAATCATACTTATACTGTAAAAAGTGATCCAGTATTAGCTGTACATTTATAGTATTTTTGGTAGCAGCTTCAAAATGGCACTGTAAGGACCTACTACTACCAGGATTTTTTGTTTAAAACTTTCATTCATTCTTGTCTCTAAGGAACGTATCTTTCTATACACGTTAAGTGGTATGAATAGCATCATCTTAAACAATCCTAGCTGATAGTCTGAAACAGTTATTCTGCAACATAAAAATTTTATGTACAGTCAGAAAAATATTTTCTTGTCTTTTTTCTTTTTTTTTTAGGTGAATATATTGTTATGACAGTTTACTTCCACCTCAGACGGAAAATGGGTTATTTTATGATTCAGACCTATATCCCATGCATTATGACCGTGATCCTTTCTCAAGTTTCATTTTGGATAAATAAGGAGTCCGTTCCAGCCAGAACTGTGTTTGGTAATTATTTCTTTTTTTTTTTTTACTTTTTCTGGTACTACTCCTTTTAATGTCTTTCACTAGAGTAAGCCTTTTTAGTGCCTGGGCGTATACTACCGCTGTGCTAGTGCAGAAGCAAGGGAATAAGGTAAATTCAGAGGAATTTTTGCTATCAATGAATGAAGAATGTATTGTGTGAATCCTTGGAATCTAAAGAGAAACTTGGAAAATTTAACCAGAAGGGTGACGTGGTTGCCTGTGGCACAGGGATGTACATCTGTGGGGATTCTACCTGCTTGGGGGAGCAAATTGGGAAGACCTGGCCCTGACTAATCCAGTGAAGTCCTTAGCCTACATCCAGAGCAGTTTTATCCTCCAGTGGACAGTAGTGTAATTACTTGAACTCACACCTTCTAAAATCCTTTTAAAATAATTTGATTGGGAGTGTGCGAGATGTACAGATGTCTTCTTACAAGATACCTGTGTCATCAGTGGAAGCTTGCTATGAGTAAGGCTTAGATCCTGTTACTGTAATTTCATGTTTAGTGCTCTTCCTTCTGCCATTGCCATTATGAAAATGAATTCAAAAAGCAAAATGATCGCAAGATATTAAAATTGCCCTCATCAAAATACAGCTTGAATGAGATGCTACAGTGAACTCTGAAAATAAAAAACAAAAAGAAGACAAAGCATAAGAAATTAAATGGAAATACGATTCCTAACAAAGAAGTAGGATAAAAACATTTTTAAAAACAGTCTTCATAGAGCAATGTCTTGACTTTATAATGTACTGTAGTCTAAAGCAGGACTAATCAGGAAGAGAATGTTCTACAAAAAGCCTTTCTATAGATAGACAGGTGCTGGCAAAGTGATAGGAAATAATGTTTCTATGTGATGGCCCATTCAAACATGTAAGTGGAGTCAGAACACTGTTTAGTATCACAAATTAGACAAAGTTAATGATTAGTTATAAGAGAAACAACCTGCAAACCCTACTAAGAACCTGTAAGAACCCCACTAGCTCTCAACTCAAGGATTACAGTAGGCAAACTAGTGTATTACTTCACATGCCTTTGCAGTGATGTTGAATGATGGTACTTTTTTTGAAGGGAGTATTGCCATGACCTGGAAAGGTAGAATCTGTATTTACAGACAAAATGTGATAATTGAAAATGTACAAATTATAGAGCAATAGATGTAATATGTGTCATTATATCCATATGTGAAACTGAAAACAAATAACAAAGTTTGGACATCCACTAAGTTACAGATAAGTCTCTCAAATGCCTTTGAAAGCAAGTGGCTTAAAGTATGGCTAAAAAAAGTATCTTTTTAGTTTTCTGACAAATTTCACCAGGGACCCTGTTTTCTAAATGTTTTCTTAAAAGAAGATAGAAACGTTGCAGGCAAGAGATAGGAATAAAGCCAGAATACCTGCTATGGTACCAGCTTTCTAGAGGAACTGTCAGAAGAGGCTAACCGAAAGATCTTTCTACACTGCATGATTAGGGAGAACTTGGCAAAGGTAACAGAGGAAGGATACACCAAGAACTAAGGTACATCAGGTCGTGATTTCTGCAGTCAGAGCTTCAGACACCTGAATCTGGTGATTGTGGGAGATTGGTGTTTCTTAGAGGAAAGACAGCAGTAATTTTAAAATAGGTTTTTAACATTAATTTTTATATTAAAATACTGTTAATATATTTTCATATGGTTATATGCATTTCTAATCAGAAACTTGCAAGTATTTAGCTCTGGATAATTACAGTTCGTGTGTATATATAATATTTTTTACCAGAACTTAATTCCCTACCCCGTAAATCCCTATGGCATGTATCCAAGGGCAGCTGCAGTGGCAACTGCAGGTCTCCCAGAAGAATGATTTAACAGGGGGAAATCTGATTAAGACTCTGGCAGTAAACTGTAATACTGTCACAGCCTCCCCTCTCCTCCTTGTATTTGGGGAATGGTTGGTCATTCAAGTCACTTCATCCTATTCTTACATCTATTAAACAAATGTCTTCCTAAAGACAATTCAGACAAACTATTAGCTTGAAGTGGACAAAGGTAGAATCAGGAAGGATAGGGCTGAACAGGGATGGGTCTCTTCCAGGAAAAAAAAAACTTTCCATAATTTACTTTTTTTTCTTAGACTTAAACATTTTCAGTGGTGTGTTTTTCAACACCTTCCCACTGAAGAAGGTTTTGTGAGCTTGCATCTGTGTTTTTATGCTGCTGAGTTTGCTCTGAGATATTCTTTGTGCTATCATGAGCTGGCTATTACTCTTTTTTTCTTTTTTTCTTCTTCAATAGGAAGGACTGGTTTCATTGTGTCCAGTTCTCTGTATGGCAGCATCTAGGTGAAGCTTTTTCATATTAGATTACCCAGATAGAATACCACCATTTAGGGAATAGGGCATGTGAGGATCCTGCTGGAAAACGTGCTCTTAATTATTTTGAATTCTTCTGAGCATATGCATTTCATCTTGAATTAAAATGGGTACAGTGTTCTTTTCATATGAGTAAAGACATCTCCATTTGTAGTCAGTCTTCCTTGAGGTTATCATGGTAGGACTTATGCAGTGTTCACTATATACTCGGTATTTTACATTTGTATGATATGGGATATTTTGGATGAAAAAGGAAAAAAAGACCCCAAACCTTGGTTTTATACAGCATGTATTTGCATTTGAAGTATTACCATGAAGTGGTCATATTTTGAGTTCAGTGTTCATGCTTGCACACTTTAATTAAAAAGTTGTTCTTTCAGAAGATGAAATTCTAATTAAATTTCATCAGTTGACTAGTAGCAGAAGGGTTTAAAAGATAAGGAGATGGTTTCTTAATTAACAGAGTTGTTAACATAATATTCTAGTTTTCCTTAGCACCAAAATAATTTGCCATGACTTTAATGGCACCTGGATTACGAGTGGGATCAGAGGAACAGACTAATAGGTGGCATTCTGAACCCATTACAGGAAAAATCATGTTTTTGTTGCAGTCTGAGGAGAACTCCCCTATTTAACAACTTAAATTATGTTCAAATGTTTAGAGAATAACTTGTTGTAAGAAATTCTACTGAACTGTACATGAAAAAAAAAAGAAATGAAGGCTTCCCCGTTTTTTTCATGTGAACTGTAGATGATCTGCTGAAGTCATGGCTTTCCATGCCTCCTTTAAAAACTGGTTAACTGTTTTGTGTGCATAGCTGCTCATAGATATATGATGGTTGCTATGACTTAAATCTAACGCACTATTCACAAGCAGCAGAGAAAGACTCCTAAGTGATTTAAAATTCTTTGTTTGAAGCTGCTTGCCTATTCTCACTTTGTTTTACTCAGATTCAGCAGTGCTTTTGCTTTATTTCTTTGAAGGAATAACTACAGTGTTGACAATGACGACACTGAGCATCAGTGCAAGACATTCACTGCCAAAAGTATCCTATGCTACTGCCATGGACTGGTTCATAGCGGTCTGCTTTGCCTTTGTGTTCTCTGCTCTTATTGAGTTTGCTGCTGTCAACTATTTTACTAATATTCAAATGGAAAAAGCCAAAAGGAAGACAGTAAAATCCCTTCTTGAATTTCCAGTTGCTCCAGTACAAAGAGAAAGAAGTACAGAAGAGACACCCACGGTACGTTTTCAGTTTATACAAATGTTTTCTGTCTTTTTGGTAGTGTTTCTTGGTAAAAACAGGCCTTTAACTTCCTCCCAAGTTCCCTTTGAGCTAACGATGCAGTGTAAGTCAGCTTAATGGAAGCCTCATGCTACACTATATTCAATGACAAAAACCTGTAAAACATGATTTAATTCTTACTTGCATTATTGGATTAACTCGGGGGAGAGGAGGCGGTTGTGTCCATCCATACCTGCAGTGTCTTCTATAGTTGTGTTTTGGTGAAGGTCGGTTAGGATGGGTATCTTCAGGAAACTTTCTTTCCCTTTGCACATTGATTCTGATTGGACTGATTATACAGACCAAGATATTACAGATTATAAGGGCAGCATGTTATCTTATGTGGCTAATGTCTTTAATGAATTAAAATAAGCTACAGCATTGCAGTTGTACCTTGGCGCACTTCCCTAGACATCACAGGTCTCCTTTCATTGCAGGTATTGCCTATCTAGAGTTTTCTTTCTTCATCAGTTACAATTTCAGGAATTTTTGAAAAATGCTGGATGAAAACTTTGTCTCCACCATAGATTTCATTTTTATGTACCTTGCGT
Organism: Phoebastria nigripes; assembly: GCA_035582835.1. Taxonomy (NCBI): domain Eukaryota; kingdom Metazoa; phylum Chordata; class Aves; order Procellariiformes; family Diomedeidae; genus Phoebastria; species Phoebastria nigripes. Next base: position 368,772 of record JAYKAV010002887.1, on the reverse strand, counting down.
ATCTTTGCACAGGAGCTCACCTCAACTCCTGAAAAGCTTTTGGCGCTCTGTTTAACAAAATGCTTTCCAGCTTTCATAGTGCTTCGGAKTAAGTGTGACTTGCGTGGTAGCTTATCTTAGTGCGCGGACCAGTTAATAAAAGCTCGATCTCATTTTCAGTTGAGCTCAGCGGTGATTCTCTTTTCCTCCCTTTTCCCATTCCCATACACTTACTCTCTGCTGCATCGCTCCTTTTATTCATGAGACACCTAGGTAAGAAAGTCATTACAGCACTTGCACTGGCCATGCGGTAGGCCAGTAATTCCCAGCCATGGCTGACTCTTGGCAACACTACTCAAGAAGTAAGACGCTGACAGCAGCATTGTAATTTACTCTTCCTGTCAGGCTGACTTTGTAATTTCCTTTGGCTGAGCCGTGATTTAAGAACCGCTGTTTTAGACTAACTCTTAGTAATTTTGTCTTCTGTCTCTTTTCACATCTCATTTGTCTCCTTCCCTATTCATCCGCTCTTTTTTGCTTTCCCACCCCTTCCATTTGCTATCGCTGCTCAGATGCTGTCCACCCACTTCCATTTTTCTTCCTCTTCTTTGCTCTCGGTTACTGTTTTCAATCTCCTGGTTGTGGTGTTCTGTTAGCTCCCATTTCTGCTTAAAAGGATAGATGTGCTCCTGAAGAGTTTGTTACTCGTCACTCCGTTGACTGCTAGGAAGAGACGGGAACAGGAAAAAATATGTTTATAGTAGCGTTCGCCTTGCACGTAGAGGTATTAGTGCCATTAGTTTAAGCTAAGTTTCTTGATTGTATAGTGTGAGGTTTAGTATAGTATCATCTCAGGCACTCCTGTGGAATGTTAATAAATACTGCTTTTGGTGATAGTCAGGTTTTACTTGGGTCCATAGGAAAATAAATTACATAAGAACAGTTTCATCCTAGGTTTATTTATAAGATTTGATTAAAACAAAAGGAAAAACAGTAGTTTTCTCAGGTAGCAATGATGGAAGCTTAACAAAACTGCTTTGATTCATGGTCAGAATTGCTGTAAGTCAGTCTTGTATCATGCTTAGCTGTTTACACACATGTTTTGGAGAAACTTCTCTTTCTCTCTCTTTTTTTTCTGTTTTTTCTTTTTTTTTTTTTTAACAGCAGCAACAACAGAATACACACAGCTTCACCTAACTCGAAAGCTAGGTAAAATGAGATGTGAACAGTTCTATTCCGCTGCTTAATTAATACCTCTGTGATAAATGTGGTAGTGTGCTTATAGGTTTGGGGATCTTGAAAGCACTCAAGGGAGCAATCTACTTTTTTGAAGGGTTCCACATTAATGTTATGAGTATGTAAGTGAGTGATAATGTTGATTGTGCCTTGAACTGTTTTTTTTAATGGCTTTTTTTCCAATTATGCCTATGCTAAGACTTGAGTCTGCTCTTCCAGGACAGGCGTACAGGGTGAGCCCATAGGTACTGTTATAAAGGCTTAGCTATCGTGCAGTCCTTTCCATGACTAGAGGATGACTTCTGTTCTGGTCTCCTGCTGCGCAGAACAGAAACTAATATGGCTGTTCTAATTCGTTATAAGCTAATATGGCTGTTGGACTCTGCTTTCCAACCTGATATGTAATATAGTCCTCTCCTTAAAATTTTTAGTTTTGTTTACAAAAGGCTAATCTAGAATCTTCTTATGCCTTATTATGAATCTGATTTTTTTTTCTGCACATATACTGTCTAATCAGTGCTGATTTACCAGAGATAACAGAATCTCTGCTTCCCTGTGAGTTTGTGGTGCACAAAGAATGCAGGACAATAGCCTGACTGTAGCATTGTTTCTTAACATAAAGACTACATGTTTTATCTCCATAGCTAAATGATAGGCATTGATTTCTTAACCCAGTTAGTGTTTAAAAGAAGTCTGTACTACGTTGCCACTATTGTGCTAGAAATTCTCTTGTTAGCAATACAATTGCCAGAGCTCAAGTAAAAGTTTTATTTTAAACTTGAAACTTTTTTCAAACAGACTTTGCCTAATCTGGTAAATTTGCCAGTCTTCCAAAATTAAAAATTTTCACTTAGCCCAGGGAGGAAGTGTGTGTAAATTGGGAAAGAAGATGCCTGAATACCTAAACCCTACAGTTCTTTGTGGTACGTATCTCACCATTTGCAACCTGCTTTGGATCTTCTACTAATTGGAGGGGGAGATCCCTCTCTTATGCCTGTTAGCCCTATACTTTTGCCTGCCTTGAAATGGCATACAGCTGGCTGCGCTGGCTTTTCACAGTTGAAGTCCCATCTGTATAGGTCCCCTGAAAACAAGAAAAATACAGAGCAATTGAGGCTGTTAAGGAAAGCAAACAAGGTGATATTATACTTTTAAATGAGGGTTTCATTTTATGGGCTGTTGATTCTGCATTATTCACTGGATGGTTACGTGCATTTGATCTTTTTTTTTTTAATTTTTTTTTTTTTTTTTCTCCAGTAACATGGGTGGGATTGTCCTAGAGGGTTCTAGGAGGGAGCAAGTTGGGTTATGAAACTGGATTCCCTATAGAACAGGGGGATTTTAATATCTGATAGTACTAGAAATTAGGCATATTAATAGTAAAATTTGGTAAAATAAAGATAAATTGCACGTAATTGGAAGTCCTTTTCTGACATATATGTGTTTGACCAATTTCTGACCATAGAATTAAAGTGGGTTTTCTATATTGAATCAGTTTATGTATTACTCACGCTAATTAGAATTCTTGGTTGTGGGTTGTTTTTTGTCTTTTCAGTCAAAAACACTTTTCCTGTTGTCTTGGATAAAAGGCAACTCCTATCATTATGATCAAATGATTTGGGATGTGTTCATTCATATTATGTATTTCTTCACCATAACCAATACATCTTTACTGTAGCAAACATGGACTATATGCTTTTCTAAGTTATTCTCTTCTGTGTCATTATATTTACTTTTTTGGAGCCACATGGTGGGTGTGACTTATCAATATATTGATTACAGTAAGCATTAAATGAATTTCGGATGCTAGCCAAGTAATCTGAACTGTGTTAATTCCAACAAAAAATTCTGGTGTCAAGCTAATTTACTGGGCTGGGGACGGCAGGGGTGAGTGGACAGCCTTTGTAGTGCCTGCAGATGCAATGTGTGCTCCTCTGTCACTTGATTTGGTTTTAGCCATGGTATTATGCAACCTCTTTCTACCCTCCTCCCCCTCCCCACCCCATTTCAACTCTTTCTTCTTGTTGCCTATCACTTTCTGATACAAACTCAATGTGTTTCCATAAGGAGGAGTGCAGTTCTGCAGTAGACATGAGTAGGACCCAAGCTTGTTTGAGATCTGCCTTGAGTTCTCAAGGGACTTGGACAACCTCACTCATCCCTTCTGTCAGCCACAGCGAGATAGTACTGGAGTCTGTGTAAGCCAAGACAGATGACTTACACCGTGGTCTCCTGTGATATCCTTGTCTTAGGAGCAAGTTAAAATGCTCTCAGTTTAGAACGAATGAACCTGTCCCTAAATGTTCTGAACTCCTTTCTTTAGTAAAAGCAAAGTGTTGTTGCAAGTCAGTGTGTGATGGAAATGAATGATTTATAGTTTGTTATTGGACTCCTGAGTCTATTTTTATGCTTCTGCACTATTTCCTTTTCACTGTATTCCTATGAAGTTTATTTTTAAAGACCTACCCAATTTTGGAGATGAAGAATGCTACTGAAAATTGTCTTCAAAAAATAGGCTCCTAAACACTGTTAGCATGAGCTTCAACCTCAGCTGTTTGTTAAAAGAGTGTGAAACTTGAAAAAACAGGTCAGGCTCAAACAAACCTTTTGAATGGAACAATTTCTTCAAACTCGGTCACAAGTAGATGGTAACTCTCAAACTTTCTTCGTCTTTTCTGAAGCCAGTTAAGTGTCACATTGTCTTAAGTAAGCCCTGTAGCATCTAATGGAGGAACTCAAGGGTCAAACTCTTCAGTGCCATGTAGATGCACGCTCCTCTCCTCAGCAGGAGGATCCATGCTGGGGTGATATGTGACTGACATGTACCTGACAAGTTTACAAGAAACATTGTCATGTAGACAGCCTTCAAACGTGCTTTCATGTGATTAAGATGTATTTTCTGTGATGGGGAGTACTTGCCTTTTAGTCATATGTTGGACACAGCTCAAGTTACATGATGGGGGTGGGGAGAGAGCGGGGATCCTCTGGCAGCATTTGGTGAACAAACATCTGGAGCAATTAATCTCTGTGCCCAACTCTGTGCCCTGTCTCATGACTTCCAGAGCAAGGATTGGGCCAGATGAATTGTTCTGATGGGCTGGGTACAATCCAGAGGTCATAGGCTGGATACTTCTCCTTTTTTCTTTTTTTTTTTTTTAATTTTGTTTGTTTTGTTTTGTTGTTTGTTTTTGTTGTTGTGTGTGTGTCTTGTGTCTAAGGCCTAGACTGTAAGTGAAAGTGGAAATTTTAACCTTTGATCCAAAACTTCTTTTTGAATATGTAGACATATTGTGTAATGAAGAGAGGTGCATAAAATGTACCATCTCTAGATAAGTACTGGAAGGTACTGGGAAATGCCTTACCACTTAATTTCTTTGCTTCTTCCTTGGACTAGTAGAGAGATAGCTTCCCCTGTCCCAGTAAATAGAGAAGTGGAGTTAAACCCATTTTTCACATATATGGAGGGAGTTATCTGAAGAGCAGACAGATCTTAATGGCGGTACTTGGACCACAAGGTGATGGTCTGTTTACTGAACTCCTTATGTGGATGCATAGCCTACCTCCTCTGTGTGACTTGAATAGTCCTGCAGTTGGAACAGCATTTCAGTTTTTAAATATAATAATCATTTTTTGCTGCTTTACTACTTCTACACTGCCTAGGGTGTTATGGTTCTTTTTTTTTTTTTTTTT
>JAYKAV010002887.1:320559-363431 GCA_035582835.1 Phoebastria nigripes | reverse complement strand
TTTTTTTTTGATTGCTTGTTTGGTTTTCTTTTGGTTTTTTGTTGTTGTTTTTCATTGGTTTTTGTTTTTTGCTTGGTTCAACAGACTTAGATAGTCCTACCCAGCAACTGGCACTACTTGCAATGTATAAAGCTAAATATGTGCTCAAGCAATACAATTCGGGCATAAATGTAGGGTGTACAATTTAAAATGGTTTTCTTAATATTTCACATAGTATGTCTTTCTAAATAGCACCAATTAAAGTGTTCTATTAAAAAATTTGGTCTCTTTCCAAGAATCTGATATTGCTCTACCTTTAACATGGTTGAGTTGTGAAATAAATTTACACTGGAAGTAGAAACATTTGTCTACTGTAAAGTGAGCAGAGTAATTACTGGAAGTGTACAATGTAGTGTTAGGTTTGGGGCTAGATTCTCACCCAACTTACCTGTGATGTAAAAAAAAAAAAAAAAAAAAAAAAAAAAAAGGCTGGGTGTTGATAAAATGAACAAAATTGTTGGAATTCAAAGTTGGGGAATGAGGTTTTTCTTAGTGATGGTGGAGATGCTTTTTGTTTGGGTTATTTTTTATTTTATTTTTTTTTTTAAACATGCACAAAAAGCAGGAGTTTAGTTTCAACACCTGATTTATAACTAAACAAGAAATCCTGCTGGACTGCTATCTCCCTAAACCTTACTAGGAAATGTGGTAATTGCTCAATCTTCAATTTTTTTATAAGTATTATAATGAACTACCACAATAGTAGACAAGGGAATATGAGGGATATGCTCTGCTGTTATTCATCTGATGCTCAAATACCTAACAGTGTTTACTGTAGTTACTGGAAGACTTAATTTAACTGGTATTAGGATAAGGCTTTTATTTTGGAAACCAAAGCATAGCTCAGTAATGTCAATCTTTCAAGTGGTTATTCTAGAAAATACTACACCCCACTGTTTTTAATTTTTAAAATACACTTAAGTGCCTTTCTCTGTCATTGTGCTGATCTACTGAAAAGAGACACTCCTTATGGTTTCATCATTAGAATAAGCAATACAATCCTGTTTAACATGAAAATAACTTCTATTACTAATGTCAGCTGCAGGCATTAAGCAAGGTCTTGTATTGATCTAATTGAAATGTCCTTCCCCCCCCTTTTTTCTTTCTTTTTTTTTTGTATAGGCAAACATTAAGTACTCAAAAAATATGTGGTGGCATTTCAGAAACACTAAGTCAGAATAAACTTGTATGGTGACAGGAGTTAAGATTTTCAGATTGTTCAGCATCCCTTATAATGCAAATTGTCAGGGAGTTTATAGTTTTCCATATGATGATTAGTATGAAATGATGCCTTTGAACACAAGGCTCTTCATATTTTCTGCTTAAACCTTTTTCTGTATTTATATTTAAATTTCAGTTTTGTTTCCCCTCCGCAAAGAGTTTTCAATACTGGTGAGCCCAATGACACCAAATTGCAACTGAGTTTCACAGCTGTGTATGAGATTTCTAGCTGACTTCATTTTTACACTGGGAAAATTGGAGTCAGAAGAAATAAATGTTGAGAGGCTTGGGAAAATCTACGAGGCAATGAGTGTTCAAGGCATTTTCAGCAAACTACTGAAGCAAATTTAACTACAGCTGTAAGGTCACTGAAAATTGAAAGATACAGAAAATAATGGAGGTCTTTGGTCCCTAATCAGCTGTTCTTCTTCCTTTCATAGATGTTATACAGAGCACCTCCACAGCTGGTTAGCTCACAACCTATCCTAATAGATTTATTTCCCCCTCCCTGTAGTTATGTTTTCAGTTCTTTCATTTTTGTCATGATATAAATGAAATCTTTAAGAATTGTACACACCAGTGCTTAAGGACCATATACATGCATACATACATATATGTATGCATGTATATGGCTCTTAAGCACCATACAGCTGGATGGGTTTATTTGGCATAAATTTGGCATCCATTTTTTGAAAAAAGCTCCTTCTAACTAATGTCTCTCTCTAACCTTGAATTCACTTTTCTTCCCCCTCATGCACTTTTAGGCATGTGTAATGGTAGAACATAAGATGGGAGTGCTGCTCTTACCTCTCCTCCCCTCCCATCACATGATTCAGATCACAAAATGAGCAGCATGGATGGTGCACTGGCTCTTATAGTTTATCTCCCCTCACTTTTTCTCCCCGGATAGTCTGCATTGCTCTTTGCAATGCTAAACCTATGGACTAGAATTCATTGTATTTTGTGGCAGGTGGAGCTTTTACTTGGTCATATGCCAGGGCTCTGTTAGGCAAAACAAAATCTCTAGTACTATTCCAGTAAAATTTTGATTGACTGGCTCTTCAACATAATAGTAAAACAGGGTAGATTTCTCCTCCAAGTTGTGCATTTGCTAGCAGCACGGCAATATGGTGACTCAGTGGGATTTGGGACAAGCAGCATTATTTACACTGATGACAACATGCTACTTCCCTGGTAAATGTCAAATGGTGTGAATTTGGCAGGCTATATAATGTCCTCCCAGAAGAACAGACTGTTTCCTTAGGAGGGAATGGTAAGGATAAAAACCACTAAGGTAGAATTTAATAGGAAAATATTGCTAAATTACCACACAAACAATTTTCATGTTGGAGCTAAACAGTAAGTAATGCCAGACTTTTGGTTGCTTTAAGCCTTCCAATTTTTGCATGAGTTTTTGTTTGAATCAGTTGAGATCTCCCAATTTGGGAAACCTGTGCTTTCATATAGCACATCACTGACCTTCCTGTATATTAATTTACCTGTGTCTTGAAGGTTTAATAGTGCTGTCATGGAAGGCTCTAATCTTAGTCTTGTAAAATTAACAGCAAGGCATAAAGATGTTTATTTACTGTTCACTTTTCATTTCATTATAGTAACACCTCTTTGTTATATGCTTGATTATTCTAATAAACAATTCAAATTCTTCCATGCAATTTTAAAACTGCTTTGATTGTGGTACCCTTTTCAGGTTGTGGGTTTTTTTGTTGTTGTTGTTTTTTTGTGTGTGTGTGTGTGGTTTTGTTTTGTTTTGTTTTGTTTTTTACTTAGGGAGATTAAGTATCCAAAATGGTGATTAGGCACCTAAAAGGCTTAATTACTAAATTTCCCTGGGTAGGCATGTACAGAACTGACTTGCTGCTTCCAAAGTGTTTGTCRTACATCTTAGGTGGAAAAATACCTACTCCTTTTCATCTGAATGGCCAGCATGCCTATTAGATACAGCCTCCCACAAACCCCATGTGGGAGTCTGAGCAGGCTTGAGCCCTGCCTCTTCTGTCTTGGAGAATTGTGTTAGTAACCAGACTGCTAGGTAGTCCACGGGATGTTAGGTTCCGATTGAAGCTGCTCTTGTTAGGTTAAATAATTTATATGGGGCCAGGGCGAAGGAGAGGAATTGATTCTGGAGCCAGCTTGTCAGTGCATGCATTGCAATGGGAGGGTGAGATTGAAGTGTGCAGAATGCAACATCTATAACAAGGAACGAGGACCACTTGTCCTAGAATATCCAGTGGCCTGGTGGGGAAGCGCTTGAGATGTAGGAAGCCTGTGTTGATATCCCTGCGACAGTCAGAGCAGATTTGAGTAGAGGTCTCCTATCACCAAACCGAGGTTCCCATCCTGGCATCTGGGTTACTATAGAGGAGGACAGAGTCTTTTTGTGTGAGTCTTTTCAGTGTGACGTTGCTTCAGGAAAGAGCTCAGAGCTGAGAGCGCTGGGTAGAGTTGGATGGCTGCTTCTGCAAAGGCATGTAATCTAGGCTCTGATCCTAACCAGGGCATTTCTCTCCAGCTTTGACAGCTGCTTGCTGGATGTCAAAGTGTTAGCTCTCTCCCGCTAGAACTGGTACCAGATGGTGGTGTTGTGACTTGTAAATTCTGCTGTGACTTTATCCCTGAGAAAGTAGAAGCTACTGCTTTAAATATTGTACTGCCTCTGTYCCAGAGAGAGATACTGCTTTAGTGAAATCCTGTGTGAAAGATCTGCTAAGGATCTAGAAAATACATTGGCCTGCAGCAATGAACTGTTTCAGTAAACAAATGGTGCAAAAGCAGCCCTGGGACCTTGCACAATGTTGCTGTGAAGGTCTGTCGTAGGATGAGGCTGACGCAGGTCTTCTGAAGTGTCTATATATCCAACCCCAGGACTGCTGAACTGTTTTCCAAGGAGTGCTGAGGCAGTTTAGAAGAATAGCTCTGAATTATATTGCAAATGCATGGCCCTAGTTTTAATGGGTAGTACTCCTGGTTCTCTGTTAGCTCAGGCAGTAGGAACTGTTTACTTTGGATTTAAATCCCAACAGAATGTATCCATCATACAAACTATGAAGCAATTTAAAATTGCAGAGACTGAGTTGAAGCTGCTATGTAGAGCACTAACAGGCTAGAGGAAGGTGCTCTTGAGTTGTATGAAGGAGCTAACTACGTACAGTGCCGTACCCAACACAAGAATTTCTCACAGCTTGCAGTGTTCTCGGTGCTTATGTTCTTAAATACAGTCCTGAGGATAAAGTTGCCTGATGCCCTGGTAATCACTTTTATCATTGCTGCATTCTCCCCAGGACTTGGCATATGACTTTTAAATAGTGTTCTTGTTAGTTTTACAGATTCTAAGTTGGCTTTATCATAGGGAATACGCACTGTGGTTGTTACCAGCTCTCTTTGTTCTGTAACAAGATTACTAAGTTTGTCAGTTCAGTATTGTATATTGCTGTGCTGATGATCCCCCTCCCATGAATCCCAGCTCAGCTGCTGCACGCTACTTCAGTTCATGCTAAATTTGCAATCTTGACTTCATTGAAGTGCAAAATTGGCTTGCTTGTCAAAAACTGGTAATACATACAAAACAATCCAGTACTTTATTTTTTTGGTTCAAGTCAAGGCTTATGTAGGCTTAGAGAAAGTTTCAGAATTTCCACATTATGTGAGCAGCTGTTTATAGCGTGCAAACCTTGTTAAATATTGAACAGTTTAGATTGACTCATATTTGTGCATCATTTTAGTGCAGTAGTAAACAGCAGTATCCATCAAAGTTGAGCTTAAATGGAAAAGCAAATGATGTGAGAATTGATTTTTTGCAATAGATTTGTTGTTGGGTTTTTTTTGTTTGTTTGTTTTATACATTCTGTTATAGAAGCTGACCACCAAACTTGCTCCACAAATCTGCCACAGTACTTAACAATAAATTGTATAGATTTATCCTGAAGTGTGCTAACAGCATTGTTCATTGTATTATTCATGGTCAATTGCATGTGAATCCACTTGTCAAGGGAAGGATACAGCATTAATTACCACATTTTACACACGCCTGCAAGGAGGTTGGTTTAGTTATCCTATCTTCATGCCAAATAAAATGGACTTCCTGCTCTGGGACTAGCAAAAGGGCATCTTACATCAGGACTTTTTACATAGGAAGAATTTGTACTGAATGTATCTTTCCCCACTTCAGTTCTTTTAAAGATAAAACCCCTGCAAAATAGCATGTGATGCTTAAAATTAAAGCAAGATCTCTATGCTTTTTAATACAGTAAATATTTCAAAAGCTTTTTGCATACTGCATGCTGTTTTATTGATCATGATAAAACAGTTTCCATCTTCTCAAATAAATTTAACTTGGCAACTCATTAGTTGACTCCTAAACTACAGGGAACACAGCTATTCTCTACGGAATAGAGGGTTTAGATTATTTTATTCCAGATCTAGTGCCTTTTTAATGGGTTTAGTACCAAATTTGGTGGAAGTCTATTATCACCTCATGTAAATTAGAATCATAGAATCATTTAGGTTGGAAAAGACCCTTAAGATCGAGTCTGACCTAACACTGCTAAGTCCACCAATTAGAATATGCGCCTATTATTATTATTATTATTATTCAGGGTGGGCAGAACAACCAAACCCCAGAACTAAAACAGTTCTTAGCTGAAGTGCTAGGAATTACCAGTCACTTCTGAGACATGCTTTTGCATCAGAAGGCTACATCTTTGCAAAGATCTGACATGCTCTGCTCGGAGCTGTAAATCATCTGACTGCACCTCTTGGTTGTAAATGGCAGTGAGGTTTTTGCTTGTTTCTTTAGTTTTAGAACACAAATTCCCTAAAGAACTTGGATGTTGTAGCACGTCAACCACAGACCTGGTGGAATCTCAGTGCTGTGTACACACCTGGTGCCTGAGGAGACCCAGGTCTCTAAGGGAGCGATGCTGAACCCTCAACCCCAGAATGCTGAATCCCAGCCAGATGGAGTGCCATGGGAGAGGGCTTTGGATGTGTAAACTTGGCCTTCAGGAAGGCTAGCTGCTATTTACAGCTAGCATGCTCCAGCTGTTTTCAACGAATACAGAGGTGTGTCCCAGGCTTAATAACTGGAACCCTTCTGCAGGAGATGAGAGATGTGAACAGATTCAATTATTTCCCTGTCTGACAGAATTTGAACCTCCTGTCCTATCCTATGGCTCCCTGCCTCCCCAGTAAAGTATGCTAATGCATAGGATGGCAGCTTTCTAAATCTCTTGCACTGAGCTTTTTTTTTCCTTCTTTTTTTGTTAGTTGTATGAACTAGTGAAATATTCATTTGGATAGAAAGAAGGAGTGATTATCAATCTCTTCTGAAAAAGACTGGAGTCTTCCCTATGCTTGGTCAATTCCTTGGCTTTGTTAGTGCAGCCACCTATCTACCTCTGGCATGTTGTACCTTTTAGTGTCCCTAAATCAAAGTCTTGGTGATAAATGTTTGAAGTCCCATGGAGGCTGAAGTTTAGCTTTCACTGTTGCCAATCTTGGCTGTTAAAAATCAAGTAGGAGATAAGTGCTGTAGATTCTTGGCATTAACGTATCCCAGCCAGCCACAGAGCTTTATCCAATGAAGATGTCCTATAATTATAACAAAATATGTATTCTTAGATTATTGTCTATGCATGGACAGGAATTGTGCTCTCAGATCGCCCAGGATTTTGAAACTTTCATCCCTAGTGTTTCCGCCAGTTAAGGTTCAGAGGCTGAATTCTCCTGACAGGATCAATAGCAAGAAGGTTTCCTCTTGAAGGAGGATACAGAAAAGCAAAGTACTTACAACTTCTGGTTTGGTGGTGGTTGTGAAGTGTGGAGTTGGTTGGACCAAGTCAGAATGATAYGCTATTTCAAAGGAAGGGTGAGGTGACATTTACGTAAGCAGCAAGTGGTTGTGTTTATAGAAAGGCAATCTTTATCAAATGTATTAAGGCTGGCGTTGCATGCTGTAATACACTGCATTTTATGGTAGCTTCCAGGCTCCCATTTTGCATTCCTGAGCTACGCCATTTTAAATGTCTCCCAAAAATCTCACTGAAACGACTCCAGAAAATCAGATCCTTTCTCAATCTACAGTGAGAATCTAAAAAAAGTGGACTCGGTATTTCCTGTGGAGCCCCATCTGGAGTAGCACAGCAGCTCTCTGTTGGCTCAGGATAATTGAGTGGTTTCCTGACTTGCCCTCAGAAAGGAGCCTTTACTTGGATAATACTTTCATTTCTTGGGTTGCATTTAATTTGGTTTCCATTTGATTTCTGTATTTTATTTCTTGTTTTCATGCCTCCAAACTAAAAGCTGCCAATAGGCAGTAGGTTTGTGTTTCTTGCTGTTATTTTTAAAAAGATGAAGTAAAATAATTTTGGGAGGCAGCAAGTGCTTTACATATGTATATGATTTTGTTGGTCAGACTGTCATTATCACAATATCCTTTTACTAGGGGTATGCACCATAGCTGAAATATCTGTGGAATATTCTGCTTAGTACAAACCGAATGTCGCATCTTATTATGTTTTGCAATGTAGTGGTTAACCTGACTTCTGCTGATGTCAACAGAATTTGGTTCTTTAAGGCTTGGCCGTGGAATCAGCCTTGTATAATATTTTTATTAGTGACCTTGGCACTAATCTTCAGGTGATGTAGAGTTGTGAGATGGCATCTGTACAGAGGAGGAATAGACTAATGTAGGAAGAAAGGAATTATCTTTATGACATTGAATAGAGGAATATGTAGGGATCATGTGTATACAACCAATAACAAGAATTTTTGCTAGAAACTTTTCAACTGGAGAAACCAAAAAGGAGACACACCTGAGTGCTTTGAAGGAGAAGAGTGAGCTATTGTCATGATACAGTCTTGAGTAAGGCAAGTGCAAGAAAAAGGTATTTGAGGGGAGGTGGTGGGCAATATGCTGGTGAGGCCACCCAGGGAACAAGTGTGCATTCTGCTCAGCTTTGACAGGGCGCGGAGCTGGGTGCTCGCCACTCACAGCGTGAGTGATACAGCTGTCCTGTTAAAAAAGGGAGCGGTGAGCCAGACTGGCTTCCGAGGTACATAAAGTATTGGAGCTAAGCACTGACCCAGGAGATTTTCTGTCTCCAATATTTAAGTTGCTCCCAGCACTGTTAGAGTGACAATTAACGGTTCTGCAGTGGCCAAAGCCCCTGCCTTTCCGTGTGTAATGTAACATCTCCCTCCATGGAACATGCTTGTTTCAGTACGTTTCCAGGGCAAGGTTCAATTCAAGAACACAAATCCAAACTATTACAATGACATTATGAAGAACAACCAGTTTTCAGTGATATGTTGTCTGTGGAGCACATTAGAAATACCATTTCTAATTTCCATGCTCTGAGTGCTTGGAAGGTTGTTTCCAGAGAATTAACAAAAAATGTACCCATATTTTTTGGGCTTCTTATGCAGTGCTATGTTGTGATATCTTATGATGTTATCTATTTGGGCTTTATGTGTACATTGTAATACTTACGAGGGAACTGGGTTTCCCTCTAAACTTAAGGTTCCTGAGGTACTGGAAGTTTTGTGTATCAGTGGCAAGAAAGAGAATGCCCAGTAGCCTTTTAAACAGTTACACGTTTTGACCATTTGAAATAGTATAGATGATTTTATTCTAGAATAAACACTGTAATGGGACATGAGTAGTGGATTAAATAGCAACAGGTCTTATTTGGTCACTTAGATGACAGCTGAAGTGGAGGGAAGAGGAGGTATTATGCAAACATATCGATGGAAACAAGTTCCCACAAAAGAAATAGAGATGACTGGAATGTGAGAAGGAGCCTGGCTGTTACCTGTCTGTCTTACCTGTGTCTGAGGTGGTTGATGCACGGAAGGGAAGGATACTGAGGTGGCCATTGAAAACAGGTGACAGTACAAGTAAGCAGGAGTGTTAAATGGTGCCTCTGTGAATTGCACTTAATTCTCTGTTCTACTCTTGGGACCATTCTTTTATGGTTGCACTTGGAGTGATCGAAGATGTGGTATTTCTRTTCTCCAGCAGCACCACCTCTAAGCTACTGGTCTAATGTAGGCAGAGAGCAGGAGGAAAGCAAGACATGACTTAGTTCCAGCGCAGATCTACTTTGCAAGCCCTGTCCCAGCCCGTGGGCTTTTGCTCCCCAGGCGCTGCTTGAGAGCTTTATGATGGGAGAATCTTACTTGAGCCAAGCCAGGTTGTCCAAGGATCTGCATGTAGAAGGTAAAACTCACCTCCTCTCAATGACTGTAGTGCCAGCTTCTTCATAGCACAGAGCTATTGTTTTGGACAGTGAACATCGATGACTCGCATCTGCTTAGCTTTGCAAGCCTTCAAGTAACATGCAATACTCTGTCAGGTATTACCAAGTCTCTAGTCAATGCACTCCTGTCCTGATTGTATTTTATAATTTCAATTTAGCAGTCTTGAAAGCTGCTTTACTATTCCAGGGTCATGGACAACCCCAGTGTGCAAGTATCCAAATTGCACACCTGTGTGTACTTCTGCATTTCCCGAAGAGTGACTCAGGCTTCTCTTTCAAACAGTACAATTAATATTTCTTTCAGGAAATACCAGTTTGCTCTGGTGTTTATTCCAGTCCTCTGCTTCTTTGGATTGCAGATGCAGAAAAATAAATAAAAGGGATTGACACGCTTCTATGCAGGAAGGAAAACTGTGAAACCTAAGAGGGATTCTTTGATATATCAACCATGAGCTGGCAAATACATCAGCCATGAACTGGCATATATCTGTGACAGCTTCAGATAAATTCAGGCCAGCAGTATTGCCAGTGACTGATTTGTACTGCAATTAACCAGCATTCTGGCCATGGTGGGAGTACTGGAGATGTCAAATGATTTGGTTTTTGTTTTGTTTTTTTTTTTTTTGTGTGTGTAATTGCTTTTTCAGATTTTTTTTCGGCTCCAATTTCTCTGTTTCCTTGAGCAAAACAGCTAAGCACAACTGATGCAGCAGACAGACATGGTTGTCACTCTTCTCACTACTCAAGGTACTAGTACCTTGAATAACACCTGAGTTGTTCTCCGTTAACTGCTCTGGCACTTAGCTGGAGGGAATTGCTGTTGGATGAAGGAGGGAAGAGAGATTGCTGCCTGCTTTCTCTCCCTTTTCCTTGTGCTGTGAGCTTTGGCAGAGTTCTCTGGTAGAGGGGAAGGGAAGGGGAGCCAAAGGCACAGTAGGTGTGGTGCACGGCAATGCTTGGGAATAGTATTATCAGAGAGGTGCAAAACATGTGATTTTTTATATATAACAAGTGATTGTTTGGTCCTGCCTGTATTTAGACCTGTATTGCTGCTGTTGAGTATATGTACCCTAACTGCCATTAAACCTTTGTCTTTTGGAAAGCAGTGAGCCTCTGCACAAAATATATTCACATATTATATCTAAAATATAGTATGTTTTGTATTATATTTTAGTGCAGGGCCGAAGGTTCAAAAGTCTGTTCTTCAGGTACCCTTCCAGAAGGAGGTTCAGGAGATGTTAGGCATCCTCTTAAATGCGGAGAAGAAAGGCAGACCCTGAGTCCCACTCCCAGAAGTCAGTAAAATATTAAACTCTGCTGGATTTCCCATCCGTACTTCCTTATCTGTATTTCAGTTTCTCATCCAGCCTAATAAGTACTATTTGGCTTAAGTATATCTTTCAGAAAGACATCCAGACTTGCCTGAAGACACCAAGMGATGGAGAATTCACGACTTTTCTTAGTTAATTAATGGAAAGGAGTAGTTGATGAAAGACTGCTTTATTCACTGGTTCGGTTGCAGCTGGAGAATTTATTGCCTGTGGTTGATGTAGAAGAGCACTGCCTTTATTTCTGAAACAGCAGCAAGTAATTTCGTTTGGTATATACTTGCATTTTAATAGCATCTACTATAGAAGACAGACTAGAGATCCTAATATATGGTAGTTACTTTTCTGGAGATATAAAGCAGAAGTAAACCATCATGGCTGGTAAGTTGCATCTAGAACGTTTTTGTATCATCAGAAAAATAAGTAAACATCAGAGAATTTTGTTTTGAGCATGAGCCTGGAAAAAAACCCCGACTTTAACTCAAGAATCCTTAGCCTCGTGGTATTAAGTTTACAGAGGTACCACATCACATGGAGTGTGATGCATCAGATGTGTTCACCCTGGTATTCCAGCCATAGGTAAAAGGAACTCTTGTTTATCGCTTTATATGCTATTAAATCTGTTTTCATGAGCATGTGGTATCTTTGTGCTTCAGGATCAAGCTACTGGTTATATTTCTGAGTATTATTCTGATAGCGCTTGGTTATAAAGTTTCCATTGCTTATGTTTAGGTGTTTATTTTAAGAGTGACTAGTATTTTTTTTTTTTTAACTTTGCAGAGTACAGATGCCAATTCAAATGTGAGGAAAAGAACGAATGCCACAGTACAGTCTGAAGCTGATGGTGGGAGCCGAATTGACACAAGGCACAGCTCCATCCAGCCTCCCTCTGTAGCTCAGGGGTCTTCTGACATTACACCCCACTCCCTTTCTGCATCAAGTCCCAACCCTTTCACACGCATCAATGCATCAGAGACATTATCTTCTGCAAGAGCTACCCCTCCAGCTCCTCCTTCTACCCCAATTTTAACTGGATTTGTATCCCAGCATGCCACAGCTGGATCCCCTTCCATTCAGCACTTGCTTGGATCTAGACTGGAGCAGATTCAGACCACCACACCTAATACATTAGGAGCATCTGCAAAGCCATCTGCTGTCACGCCACCTGCTCCCCCCGCCTCCCACTCTGGCACGAGTAAGATAGACAAATATGCACGCATTTTATTTCCTGTTACCTTTGGAGCATTTAACATGGTCTACTGGGTGGTGTATCTATCCAAGGATACCATGGAAAAATCGGAAAGTCTAATGTAGTTTTGCTGCTATGTAGTAGTTCCTAAATTATATTCGCATTTGATGCAGAGTTTCTTCTTTTGAAACTATTTAAGAAGGTCAATAATTCTTATTTATAAAAGCTGTGTGCTACTTTCCCATTGTAAAGGCTGGAGTTATTGGGGATAATTAGTTAACTCCTACCAGAGTAATGGGTAACAGATTTGTCTTCCTCCCTTCAGCTAGCAGTGAACAATCACTCTCTTCAGACAGACTACTCTGGCTGCACGGAACTTGCCTTTGGGAGGAACATGCACCCCAAACAAATCAAGGGCAGAGGTGCACAGCTGTGCAGTGGAACACATCTTGACTGCTAGGAGTACGCATGTTGATTATTAAAAATCCCTGAGGCACCCAGCACTGCTGTCTGGACACAGCATTGCATTCTCTGAGTGCAAGGTCCATGTCCTGAATATTTTGACAGTGCTTGCTAGAAAAGGACTTTCCCTGCTAGATTAAAATTGGCAGAATGGGGGGAAGAAAATGAACAGTGGAAAAAGAAAAGAGAGTCCAGCCTGGGAGAGTGCAACTCCAGAAAAGTTATGCAAAGGAGTTGTAGAGCTCCGTATATTTTTACTAAACATTATTTTGTGTTGCAACCTGGGAAATTCTCACTCCAAAATAAGAATGAGTGAACCTTGTAAAATCTGAAATCTGATCTAATTCTCAAAATTGGAGTTTTTTGTTTGGTAAGGTGACCTTAAGCGTGTGCCTCTTCTTTGACCTTGCTGACCAGCTTGAGTGGATTTATTCCTAAATTACATCCCTTGTGGTAGAGGAGGACCAGGCCCACAATGTTCAACTTTTTATTTGAATTCTTTGTTCTTTCCTTTGGATGCTTTTGGGTTTGGTTTGTTTGTTTTGTTCCCTGCCCCCCACTCCCTCCCCCCTATTTTTCAGTCACACTCCTCTGATTTCCTTTGAACACATATTTCCCCCCCGTCCCCCTTTTACATAATGTTTGAGTCAAGTTAAATTTTCAACACAGTTCTAAAAATGGCTTCAAAATTAAGCAAAACATTTTTTCCAGTGCTTTGAGTGTGGCTATGGCACATCTTTGAGTGAATGAGACACCCTTTTGTGAAGGAATACTGTGACATAAATAAGAAAGTTTCTAGGTGGAGCCTGGGGGGAACACGAGGTTTATTTATGGTCTGTTTGTTTCTCTTATGCTATGGCACAGATAGGCCCTTTTCTTAGGGGTTCAGATTGCAATATGCAAGCAGGCAACTTTGTTAAAGAATTGAACAGTTTAAACCTGATAGAAATCTTGATCAGAAATGTTCTTTTCACCAGAATGGGTGGAAGATATGCTGGCAATAAATCTAAAAATGTTTGCACAGATCCATCTGGCTAGGCAAATGGTTAGCATTTCTGTGCAGGTGACACACAGTAAAAATCAAAGGCCRAATTCTCAGCTGTGGTCTGGCTGTGCCTTTAAAGGGTCTGGAAGTAATAAAATCTCCTTTTAGTGGACTAATCCTTAGCTTCAGTTGATTGGAACAGCAGATYGGTAGCTCATGGGGGGCAGATCAGGTGAGTGTTGAGTGGTCTGTGCCCACGTAATGATCAAGTGACTGATGGAGACCACAAGCAGCTGGGGTAGTTGAGGGCATGCATGAGACTGCCCTAGACTATGTTGGGATGAGAATCAGAGTAAAAAGACCCCAGAATGGTGAAACGATGACTGTATCTCTGTGCCTCTTTCTGTCTCTCCAAACCTTCTAGCCAGTTCCTGGCTGAGAATCTGACCTTTAACTTGTGGGACCTGGGAGACTGCAAGAGATGTGTACTACATCGTGCAGTCTGGATCCCAGGCTGCTATTTCATGTATAGCATTGGACCGTTGATAGAATGCACAGGATGTGGGAATGTCTTACATGACTTTATTGTGATGTAGTGACATAAACAGTTACCTTAGTCTTTTTTTACTTAAGTGGTGCTCTCAAAAGGCCAGGTATGGACCTTTCCTTTTTGCCTTTTACATCTAGAAGAAGCCTGGGATTACAACACTCCTTAGAAAACCATTACACATGCCACAGCACAGAACTGGAAATGGAACACCCATACAAAATGTCTAACTGCATCTTTGGATGTATCTCTAGTTGCTGTAGCTGTTTTTTCCCTAATTTGGTCACATTATTGCAGATTGTCGGAATAGAAGATAGTCTACAAGAGGTTGTTTGTTTATTTTGTTAAGCCAGAAGAAACAAAGCTAATCCTCTGGCAATTATTGATTATAATTGCACAAATGATGAAATATTTCTAGTAAGAAGAACAATGGCCTTCTCTGTGTTGAGAACCTAGTGTTTGTGCCAGAAGTTACTGAAATTATTCTTTGCTTTCTGCTATGATGAAAACCAAGGATGTTTTCTCTCAGGCAGAGCTTTAAACAATTCACTAGAAACAGCTGTCTCTTCCTTCCACCCATCCCCGTATACTGATTGTATAGTCAGCTTTTTCAGTGCATTGTTCAGTAGGATCAACACTGGTTCAGGCTGTTTGACCAAGATCTATCTAAGTGTGCTACTTGGATTCTTTTGTAGTTCCTGTTTCATTTTAAAGACTTATAAGGAGGAAAAAAGGATCGCAAAAATTAATAGATTCCAAATATTTATTTCTGTACTTCCATTTTGGAAGAAATTGTTAATGATACCACAGAAGAAAAATCTATTTTTAATCTGTCAGTGTATTTCTGAAGTACCTTCCAACACTTGCATGCCTACATTCAAAATGAGATATTAAAAAAAAAAAAAAAATCTCATTATGAGTCTAGGACTAATTTATTGTACTGTGCTACACTTTTGTGTTACAGCATATGAAGAAATTACCATAACTAGCTTTCCAAACTACCTATGGACAATGTAAATAGGAATTTATTGTTAACAGTGGTTCTTCATTATATTTAATCTCCTTGTAGAGTGATCAGAAACAGCAAGGAGCCTGCAGTATACTCAGTAATACTGGCAGGTTCTGAATACTGTGTAATTCAGAAGCACAAACAAAAGCAGGAATATGCTAAATATAGTGGCTCAGATGTTCAACACCGCTAACTAAAATCCTAAGGGTGAATGTTGCAGGTGTCATTTCAGTGACCAAATGGCTTATTAGGGATGGGTTTGAGTGAGATGAACTCTGCAGAACCTCTTTTTATTTTTTTTTTTCTATTGGCCTTGTCGAACAATCTTTTTTTAACAGTACCATAATGATTTAAAATTAACCAAAGACTTCAGATAGTCATCTCTGTGAACAGGAAAGGAAGCTGGATAGAAAGCCAAAAAACCTTACCAGGAAACAGAGACAGATCTCCACTGACTGCTGTTTCCTCGGAGACATTGTTACTAACAGCAAAACTCCCACAGATTGCAGCGATGCAGCCCCAAACAGTAGTGCAGTCATTTGAGAAAACCAGTTAAAATCTCTGTTCAGGAAGATTGCCTTCACAGGAACTGAAGTGTATTTTGTAGTCAACTGTGAGCAAGGTCAAATTTCTATCAGTCCACTATTACAGGTTTCACTGCAATTGTGAAAATAATGAAGCCAAGGAAGGAGGCAAACCTAGACCCCAGCCCTCCACGGTGACCTGAGCTCTTAGAGCTCACCAGCAGAACTGGAGTCTGTTTCTCCTCCTATAAAATGGACTCGTCTCCATCAAATGGATGTCGGTGGCGCATTTCTTCGCCCACGTGTTTTTTAAGGAAAAAAGTAGRGTTTGTAAACTGCTGTTTAGTCGTCCACTCTACATTACCCTGCCATCAGGCAAGTAGACCATATGATAATTGAATGAAAGAAGTAAATAATTTAATAAAGAATGTGACTAGAGCTTTTCTGTTAACGGGAGCTGAAAGTTATCGATTGCATAGTGTTCAAGCGTAGCCTTTGGCATCTCTTCATTTTCATCATTCAGGATGGACCTTGCAAAAAAATTGGGGAAACCAAGTGACTGTATTTAATAGGATTTAACCAGTATTGCCATAGAAAAGTGAATGAACTCAGCTTTTCAATATGCACACAGTTCTGTCTCCTTCCACTTTCTTGCGTACCTCCTGTATGTCATTTGGCCTCATTGTACCTTATGCTGTAGTACAGTGTCTGTGTGCCATCTGAGAACATCAGAGTGTACAGTGTATATTTATCCAGTTTATTCAAAGCCTAACATTCCCATCTCCCTTGTGCTATTGGAAGTGGAGAGAAGGCCAGAATGGAAGAAATGACCACACAAGTTGTGTAAGAGGCACATATTGGCCACTTGGGACATTTTCCCATAGATGCTGCAGGAGATTTCCTAGGAGAACCTTTCTCAGTGTGAGAAGCTGGAGCATGGTTTCTGCTATAGCACACTCTCCCCCCAGATCCCAGTAGCTTCCAAGAGATCTGTATAGAAAGCAGAGTAGATCATGGACTTTGCACACTGGGCTCCAGAACTTTTGCTTGACCCAAGAGATTTAGGAGGAAAGAAATTCTGGTGAGTTCTTTTCTTTGTCTTCCTGAGACTTGCCAGTAGGGCTTGACTGCACTAAAATTGATAGATGTTGTGTGGCTAGCACTCTTAGGAATTGCAATACAGACAGCTGACAAAAATTTGCCCTTGGATTTATTTAATCCTAACATTGAATAACAGATTAGGAGAATAGCAACTGTAGTGTGAGAAGCCTAGGTGAAGTATAACGTTTAATGATGATATGCATAAAGCCAAGGATGATCAAAGTTTTAGAAGTATTACAGAACCGCAGAACTATGCGGCAGTAAGTTTGCGGCAGGTCACTTGGAAGTGGGGAGAATAGAAGGTGTTTCTCTATAGTCTGACAAGCGTAAAGCAATACAGCATAAAGTTGGAGGAGCAAAACTCTATAAATAAAACTTACTCAGTGAAAATCCAAAGGGTAAATAGCCTTATGGAGGTCGGTATTAACAACTCCTCCCCTCCCCAACCCCAAAAAACTAGGGAAAAAATCCAGGAAAAAAGAAACCAGTTAAGTGACAATAGCATCTTTTCTCCCCACATATATTTTTTTATTTTTTCGAGACCTTCTATTTCTTTTACTGTGTGATTCCAAGGTAAGTTACTTACATTTATATTGTTGTGAGGACTTGTACTGGTATCCACTGAAATCGGTATCTGTTTTTCATTGACTTCAATGCACTTTAAACAGGACGTTTACTGGAAGGAAAAATGCACCATTTTGGAAGAGTCTGATATGCGTTAATATGTACAGTTTTCATTTGTAGGTCTCTCCTCAGAGTCAAGATCTATCTTTTTTGGAGAATATGAGTGTGGTGAGCAGTTTCAGCATGTTCTGAGCAAATCAGACTCTGAAAGTAAGTTTTTGCCACATCCCAAGCAAGTGAGACTAGCGTGAAGTACAGAGCGCTGAAAAGATCCCTTTGCTAATGTTATGTACTGTGTTCTTAACTGGAGGGAATGAAAAGTGCAATTATTGTAAAATTGGTAGAATTTGTAAAACATACTTTGTTTTCACATGAATTAGGCAATGTGGTAGGTATTCTTTTCAGAATTGATTAGCTTTATCTTCTAGTCTCTAACTTAGTGCCTCTACAGATATCTCTTAGACTTTCTTATTCTTTTAATATTATCCCACCAGAAAGGACTTCAAAGCAAACTAGTTACTATCCACTGAGGTTCACTACATTTTTTTGGTCATAATTCTATTTTCATTTTCTTGTGCAAGAGAAACTGAGAGAGTGATGGCTTCTTTAAAATAAAAATAACAACAGCAAAAATAAAAAGCCCTGGAGATTCCTTTTTTAGAAAACCATCCAAACTCCCATAAGTTATTGAATGCTCTTTTAAAATAATAGCATAGTTTTAGCATTTAAAAATACTAATGTGATTGCAGCCTGGATGCATATATATATATATATATATATATATAAAAAAACCAGCAAAACAAAACAAACAAACATTCAAATAATATGAATTCCCTGAATTGTAAGGGATGGAGGCTCAAGACACACTTGTAAGCAGTCTTATTTTGAAAGAGTATCTCTCTGGATGGAAAGCACCGTGTGAGGTAGTTGTGGTTTTTTTTTTTTTTTTTTTTTTTATCTTCATATCTCTATTTTCAAGAAGAAGATCCTGAGGAAAAATACTGTACTACTGAATTAAGCCTCAACCTAGCACAAAGATCTAGGTTATTTCCTGCTGGTGGTCTTGCTGTTGATCTACTTCAACATTTGCTGTGTGTTGTCATGAATGTTGTATCCATGTTGAAGTAAATGATGTTAACTGACGTAGCATTTTACAGATTATCTGATGACATAAAGAAGCTTTTAAAGAAATAATCATTATTTGTGAATATGTTTTCATCCTTGGAAAAAACTTAACTGGGGATTGGTAGAAGAAGCAGGTGACAGTATGAAGCACTCAGCTGGACTTCTGAGCTCAGTGCATTGCAAAATTAAATCCAGTACTGCTTTGTCTTGCCTCATCATCTTGTGCTGGCAGCTCATCTCCATGGTAAGTAACGATGCACAAGGATGGAGGACTCAGAAGTCAAGAACACGTACAAGTGTTTCTTTAATAGTGCTTTCAAAGTATGAGATAATTGAACCTTATTACTAACAGTAACTTCACAGCCTGCTTTACAGTTGCAAGCTTGAAAATCTCCCATTCTGCTAGAATTTACCAGGTCATCAAATAATAACATAATTTTCATAAATAGATTTTTCTGTATGTACATGCATTTCATTTTTTATTAATTTGTGGCAATATTCTCTGGCACCAGACCAGTGGTGGAGATTTGAGGAGTTTCAGATAATCAGAGTTCTTATAGAATGACGTGAAAATATCRTTTTGTTTCATAGATGCATGCCTTTGCAGATCAATACCAGCAGCACATTCATGGTGGAAATGAATCCACTTGTGCAAAATCCTGGCCTTGAATATTTAACCCATGTTTGAAGGCTCTTGAAGCATATTGGGCAGGGCAGGATTCAGGGCATGTTTGCTCTAAGAGGCTTCTGGGTTGAAGCTGGTTTATGTCCTGCCAGCCTCTGAAGCAGTCCGCACCAGACAGGCCACAATCAGAATCCGTGAGGTTTTTTTTTTTTTCTGAGCTAGGTTAAAGCTGATGTGAAACCACAGCCTGAGGATTTTCGTCCTGCCTCCACTGGCATTAAAACAGAGGCTCTCACAGGCTTTCTCGAACTTCAGGTGCCCTCTGTAGTCATTTTTGCTCCACAAAGGTGATTTTGTGAATTGCATCAATGACAAATAATGGAGGAAAAAAAATATAAGCAGGCCAGAATTTATGAAAGAGCTCAAATCAATAAAGTTATCTGAAGAGAGAGAAAAGGAAGAGAAGTGAAAGCATGAGTAAGGATGAAAAATTTAGTTTCTTGCTACCAAGCAGTTATTTTAAGATACGTCCTATTAGAGGTACTAGAACAGCATCTGGCAGGAAACAGCCTAGAAATAATTATTTCTTCATTTTAAGTATTATGAGAAAGTAATAAAGAAAATAAGTTGCTAATGTCCTCTTAGAAACATTTGTGTTCCATTGAAGTTGTTTTCATTAAAAAAGGGTATTTTCATCATCAGCCAGGAAGACTTAGGAGACAGAATGGTAAGGGAAAAAGATTGAGTTTTATTAAGTATTACTGTTTCCCTCTGTTTTAGAGCATTTCTCAACCAAAATTGTGAACAGTAACATTTTTTTTTATTTTTCTGGGACTCCATATATTTAATTTTCAGTAATGAAGCACTTTGGAACTTTTAGCATTTAACTTGCTTTGTGTTTAAGAGACTGAATACAGAGATTGCTGCCTCTGATTTAATTCAGTTATAGAAGGGGGGCAGGGGAAGAAAAAAGCTTTAATTACAGTAACAGCCAGTTTTTGGAAGTATCATGCCTTACTACTAAATCTGAAGGCTTCATTCCTGGTACCTGACTTCATGGGAGCTTTTTAGTGCTGAGCATTTCTGATAATCTGGTCAGTACTACAGCTTGTGGGCTGTGGCTGCATTTAAAGTAGATGTGTCTGAAGATGTACATCCACAACCTCGGCACTTGCACAGCATGGATCCCGTGAAAGGCAAAGATGCATTTGTAACCCACCGTATGGCTGCATAAGGCCTTCTGTGTTGCTGATGTGGGAGAAGGTAGGAACCTATGGTTCGAAGTAAAGGGCAGGAAGGAGAATGAGACTGCCTCTTTCAGAGAGTGCAGAGCTTATACTGGATTAAGACACTCATGAAAATGCCCCCTAAACTCCTTTCCAAGTAGGCAGTTTAGGCACCAGCTGAGTGAATTGTGGAATTCAACACTAACTGCGAATCCTGCCCGAGGATCAGCACAGTTGATCTGTCCAAAGGTTTCTGATGCTGTGACTAGAAGGCTGGGAAGATGTGAGCTAGCAGCTGCTGCCAGCTGGGATGCATCCACGTTGCTGTGCATCCAAGCTGTACCGTGGGGCATCAGGGCCCTCGGAGCACTGGGGGTGGGATGGAAAATGCTTTCTTGGAGTACAAAATAGGGCAGACTGAAGCTGAAGAAAACTCCTCCTTCAGCTCAACACTGCTGATACTCGCTGTAACAGCACTGAACATCCCAAAGGAGGATCAAAGTGTGTTGCAGTCTTGTCTTCTTGCACGTCTGCTAAATGTGCTGATATGGAGAGTGGTGGGAGCGGCAAGTACACGTACGGTAATGAAACAGAGCATGCTTAGTGCTGCTGCCTGGTAAGCACCCACAGTCTCTGTGGTCATTTCCATTGCCCTGCAGCTGTAAAATGTGTCCAGCCATGCAGGCTCTGCTCCTGAAGCAGATGCCAGCAGTTTGTGGGCTTTCCCAGAAGCAGAACTGCATCTCTGATTTTTGTGGATATAGTTATTATGGCCCTACCACTTCTCCTGTAGCTTAAACATTGGAAAAGAGGTTTTTTCTTTGAGGCTTATTTCTCCATTTTGTTGTGTATTTGTGAAGAAAAAAAATCAAGCTGAATTTTTTTTCTAGGKTTTTTTTTTCTCACCTGCACACGTGGAAATCAGAAGCTCTGTTGCAAACTGTGGGAAGGTAGCAAACACTCCTAAGCTAACTTCAGGAGAATCTCTATGATTATTAAAAAGACAGTTTTTGTTTTCAAATAAAATCTCTCTCATTTGGAGAGTATTTAGTTACAACTTTTTAAATGAGCTGTAGTTTATCAAAATATTTTCTCTGTACTGAAAATGTGAATTTTATTTGTATCCATTTCACTTAGGAAGGTAAGACACAATGAATGTACGTGGTTTTTTTCTGTTAAGCTAGTTAATATATGTCACAGTGGGAAAGATGCTTAGCTGTGTGATACTCAGTAGCCGTTTCATAAATACATGGCTTGTATTTTTTTTTCTTTGGAGAATGTGAAGGTCATATGTAAACAGAAGGTGGGAGAATTTTGTAGAGAGATTAAAAAGGCTACTTCTCACTTCCTGTCCGGAGATTGTATGCATAAATACAGTGAACTCAGGTAAGAGAAAATAATGTGAGTAGAAGAAAAGACCTTCTCTGATCTGCATGCAAGCATTGTTCTTACTAAGTACATGAGTTAACAGCTTCCCTATACACTTTCAGGTTTTCCCTCTGCTATGTCCTGGGGGAAGTGTAGAAGGCAATGCCTTTTCCAACAAGGCTTAGGAATTTTTAGCTTCAGTTCATCAGTCCAGTCAGGAGGGCACTCAGTCAGTGCCGGCCTTGCTGAGATAGGAGCGTGGTCTCATAGGTCTAAATTTAGTCCTGGTGAAGCAATCTGTTCRGCAGGAGAAGGAATCCCTGTTCTGGGTAAGAACAGCTGAGGCTGGAGACCATTAGGCATTTTGCTGAGGTAAGACGTGAGAGTTGAATTAGGCTTAAGAGCTGCTCATTAGCTATTTAAAAACCCCTAAGTGAACAATGTAAAAACACACTTCAGCGTGTCCTCCTACTTTTGCACCGTTTTGATTTGTTCCGGACCTGTCTCTGGCTTTGCTCCCTTGCCTCACGGCTGAGGTGGGGGGCGGCAGCTGCTGGGACGGTGCGGGATTCACACGCCTTCCCCTCGGCTGCGGGCTCTGCTTTGCGCTGAGCATCACCAGGGTGGACAGCAGGGCCTGGGCAGGGAGAGAGGGCGGGAGCCCATGCTGGTGGCAGATAAAACCTGACAGTCAAGCAACGAGGTGCAGTGTGGATAGGGTTGGAGTACTGAAGCAGTGGTCTTTAAAGATTGCTGTGTGAGTTTCAAGATCCAGTGTTAGTGCAGTGGCATAAAGCGCTTTGGATGCTTGAAATACAAGTCAGTTGTAGAGCAGACAAAAGATTATCTGGTTTCCAGATTTTCTGGATGTGTGCTAGCACTGCCAGCCCAATCATGCTGTGTGCTGCTGTGGCAAGGACCATTCGACTTGAAAGTATGTGAAGAGTGTTGCATCACTAGCAAATACACAGAGCAGCGACAGGATGTTAAAAGCCCGGCTGCAGACAGAGTATTTACTTGCTGGTAATAAGTAAATAAGCCATCTAATAGTTGCCTCGAGTTCCTGTGTTTCCCCTCACCTTTACCTACCACCCTTGCGCTCTGCCAACGACTCCCTGGCCTGCCAGTTCTGGTATTCCAAATTGCTGAGGCACTTCTGTGAGCTGTTAAAATCGGTCCATCTAACAAATGATGTGGAACATCCTTTCTCTCACTCTCTCAACTCACAGTGGTCAGAGAGGCAGGCCGAGAGATACTAACTTCTGTGCTAATTCAAAGTGTAATAGCTGTACCACCTGAGGAACCAAAAGAAAAGGGGAATTTCCACGTGATGTGCAGCAGCTGCTGTAGCTGTGTGTCATTTTTAAGCTGCAAAAAGTAAAAAGCAAGAAGATAGTATTTACTGGTATTTTAATTAACTGTAAGTTTTTCTTTTCCTGTGCAGCCCTGTTCATTGTAACCAAAGCATTTGGATTTAAGCTTAGACATTGTAAGAAATACTCCCAGGGAAAAATGTGAAGCTTTTTGAAGTATTTTTATCTGTTTTCTGTAAAAGCCATGGCATGCAGAAAATACACACTAAAGCAGCATAGTAGAAATGCGTTTTTTTAACACCCTCTTAGGAAAGCCCTAAATCCCCTAACTTCTCTGTCAAGAATTTACTACTTCTGCAATATGTGACTGTCCTAGATGGATGTTGCAAGAGTTTCTGTGCCATGCCAAATTCTGATGTTTATCCCTTTGTATTGACTCATACATGGGGAAAAACTGAAAGGAAATCAAAGCAAGGGAAGCCTTGGAGTTGAATTCTTTTACGCTATTCTTCATGCACATTTTTGTTGCATGGAACAATGTGGCTGGGAAGATTGGAAGAATCAGACATTAACTAAATTATTTGAATGCATATATTCAATGCTGGTCACCTGACTATACTAACAAACTTAAAAGGTGGTTTAATAGCTGTCAACTTGTTTTGCTATTGTGCAGCTTAACTATTACCTTCCTGTATTATGAACATCTATGTATTTGGAAAATAAATCCATCTTGCAAGAAAGATTGTGCAAAAAATTGTTCCTATTATACTCCAGTGTATATTGCTGATGTCAAATAAAATACAGTTGTGAGACTTCTTAAACAGTTGTCTTTCTAATTGTGGCCTAAAGCAGGAAGAGGAAGGAGTATAGTAAACTTCTTTGATATGGATCCTCCTGCAGTTGTTGCTGGAACATTGATGTTAGCTAAATGATTCAATCAACCTGATGCTTTATATATGAACAGATAAAGGGATGGGTTTCATCAGCAATATGATGAATGATAATCTGTTGTATAATTTATTAAGATGGCACGCCAGCCTACTGATGTATCATTGTCAAGATGTGTCTCACTATGTTAACAAGGTAAAAGCTAAGTAAATTACCTTGCCCCTCTCACAGCAGCAGAAACAAATAACGTACATACTGGCAGTGCCCACTTTATTATCTTTTTTTTTTTTTTTTTTTTTTTATACTAATTCCCATGAGATATTATATCATTGCCTACTCCTTGCCTTGCCTGTTGGCAGGCCAGTTGTCAGCTGCTCTACTTCATTACGGGACCTAAAGTGATTTTCTAATATTCTGTGCTTGGGCCTGGTAAAGCTTCCATGCATTAAAAGGCATAGACTTGCAAAAACTATGTTTCAGTAAGGATGAAAAATACCTAGCAATAAATATGTGTAGAGAGATATGTATGGAGAAATCATTTCAGTATGTGCGGTGGCCTGTGCAAGGCAAGGAGCAGGGCACCCTCATTTCTTTTGCTAAGCATGGCCGGGACCATCAAATCTTTTTGCAGGCTGAGATGAGAGCTGTCAGAATGGCTTACAGTGCTGCAAAGTGCTGTAATTGCTGCTTGCTTCAGGCACAGATGTTGACGCCAAGAAATCTGCTGTGTTTGACAACCACAGCTAGTTCATAGATTTGGGAGACTCTACATCCCTTTCTCCTGGCTTCTGTGGGTGTACTTTTTAAGCCTGATGCACAAATTAGTCATATGTGCTGCTGCCACCACTTAATGCTGTATGGCATGATGCTAATCCACATCCCACATTTTATTAATGTCACTCATATTGATTAGGCAGGGAATGAGGCCTGTTTGGCATCCGAGGAAAGTTGCCATTGACTTCAGCGGATGCTGGGATCAGGTTTTACGCAAGTCAGAACTCCGTCTGCTGGTGGTGTAAAAGGAATTCAGTCTGCAAGCTGAAAGCAATTAGGGATTTCGCTCTGGGCTGGTGCAAAGTACCTCCTAAGTTCATTATTCATACCTCTTCACGTGCAGGGCTTGAGTGTGATTAGTGTTTCTTGAGAGCACTAGTAGTTCCTGGTAGTTAGGAGCATGAGACTTCTGTTGTAGGTTTATCTTCAGTCTGAGTTGAAGAAGAGAATTTAGCCTGGGTTTGCTACGTGAATGGTCTCACTGTGGGCCTGTGAAAAAGCTGAGACTGAGCTGGGAACAGGTGCTCTCAATTCCCATTAGAATGTTCTACTTTTATATGTGCTTCTCATAAGCTTAGTACTTCTCATAAGAGAAAAAACACAACCGAGGAGGACTCGGTGGCAGAAGTCGGGTTCTGGCTCTTTGCCTGCCACTCTCCTCTGCCCTTTTCCTCCTTCATTTTTGCAGGGCTCGGTCTCACACATGTGTTCTGGGATGCTCTGTTCGAATGGTCTTGGAGAAGTGACAGGTAAGTGCATCGTCRTTTGAATAAAAGGTCCTGGTCTTAAATGTTAAGTATCACTGTTCATCTACCAAGCAGGCTCTGACCTGGGAATGTATTAAAGGTAAAACCAGCTCAGCCTGTTAGATGGTCTGAGATGATACAAGTAAAATTGTCTAAGAAACCAAACTAGATGTCAGCTGCAGATATAAGTGAAGGAACACCTGGGAACAGGCTGGATGTAACCCATGTGGCTTTTCATATATTATGGTAGCAAGTGTCATGCCAGGATGACAGCCAGCGCAGGCAGAGACAGGCAGTTGTATTGACTTCACTTTGGGAGAGAGCACAGCTGAGTGAGGCTGGAGGGGAAATTCAAGAGGCAGGGTGAAGGGTAGTCCCAGTGTGAGAGCGGGAAGGAACTGGTCGCAACCTGATGTTATTACGTGAGGGAAGGTGAAGGCAGGAGTTGACGTGATTAAGCCAGTAAGATTTAGAGAAATTATTTAACATATCAAAGACTTGTTTTTCAACTTTGTTGGAAAGTGATGTCTTTACAAGGAGTAGAGGACTTACCTGTGTTGCTGAGCTGGCTTTAATGCTGATGAAAGCCTTTGGAGGGGAATTACGTTGCTGCCCTGAGGGATGGCGTGAAAGGAATCTCGCTGGAGAACTCGCAGGTGTGAAGCTGTTGGGACAAGATGCCAAAGGCATTGTAGGATGAGAAATGTGTCCAAGCTTACTCACTTATTTATTGCAATTTTGGCTATGTTTCCTATACGGCTTTTTCTGTTTGCTCTGTGGAGCCTTTTACTTTCTGAACTGAGAAAATTTCATTTTGAACTACAGAAAATTCATTAAAAATGTATTGAAGTATTCTCTTTTTCAGATGACAAGAAGCTGAATAAAGACCTACTCTGAAGTTTTGTGCACAGCATTAGGAGAGCATGCCAAAACAACACGAACAGCTCTGGCCTCCCTGGTGTTGTATCTACTGTTTTTTTGTTGGTGTCTTTTTTTGTTTGTTTGTTTATTTGGGGTTTTTTTGTTGTTTTTTTTAAACTGATCACAGACTGAGGTACTTCTTATGTCCTTTTCTTTACTAGGCTAACAGTTAGAGCACTTGCCCATAAAAGACCTTCAAAGACTCCTGCCCATTTTACAAGGTGTAAATAGATGCAAGTTCCCAGATGACATAAAATAACTATAACCATAACGTGAAGTAACCATAACCAGTGGGCCATTATAGCAGCCCCATGGGGTCCCTTGAAGCATACTAGAAGATGTTTTGGTTCAGGAGTCTCTCCAGGATCTGGAGTGGGGAACAGTGCATGATTCAGTTGCTGGTTCAGGAGATAATTTCGGACACATTTTTCACAGTGTTTCTGGATCCCTTGTTTGAGGAACCTATACGCCCGGGGAGCCTTAGCATCAGGTAACGCTGTATGTGGAGTGCGTATAGACAGGTGTTAGAGTGCCTACAGGTGTTGCTGGATTTAGCCCTGAATACTGCTAAGATAGCAGCTGATAAAGCAGTTTATGGACTTGCAGTGTGGGAACTGGACTCAACTAAAGAGGCCCAAGTGTTACATGGGTTGCATGGACACAGATCCAGCTGTGGGAGGACTATTTTTCCCCAGGGACACAACCATCCTGTGAGCTCCACCCCAGCTTTTTGGCTAAATGCCATAGTGGTTTTGATGCTTAGCTCAAAGAGAGACTTTGTAAGGGTGGAAGTAGCCAGTTGAAAATTAAATCAGCCTGATTATTTATATGGGTCTGGTCCTGTCAATGATTTTTGCTACTGCAATATAGCAGCCTCTTTTTTACCACGCAATTGACTTTGATTCCTTTATTTTTTCTCCTTAATAACGTACTTTGCTTTTATGGAAACCAATTACATCTGTCAGTTTAGACTGGAAGTTGTGCTTGTGTTTTTTCTAAATTTCCAGCTCCTCTAAACAGCACTGCATCTTTGTTATGTGATTTATTGTGGGCTATAAAGCACAGCAGTGCCTTGGAGACAGTGTGTGTAGGCTCTGCTTTGTATGTTGAGAACTGAAGGTTGAGAAGGTGGGATGCCTTGGGGCTGCAGAAGCAGGCCCCTACCAGATTCCCTGGCCATCACACGGGAGGAGGTGTTTGAGGTCTGCTTCCATGCTGTCCATGTGGCTCCCAGCCTCTTTAAGCAGCTCTACTGTCTGAGAGTTGCTGCAGGTGGTATTACCCTAAAACTACTTTTCAGTATGTTTTAACCTCAGCATGTAGATTGCAATAAATATCACCTTTGGAGGGCAAGTGTGATAAAATTTATCCCTGAATTTGAGAAAAGATCATAACTGTTCATGAATGTAGCTACGTAAGTAAGGAAAATGTGTATGTCTGCTCCACTTTTCTAAATGGAAGCCTCTTTTTCTGTGATTTTAAGAGCCTGGGATCCTATCAGCATCTTGGGCTTTGATAATTTTCACATCCACCCAGATTAGCTAAGATGTCAATATTGATGCTTCTGAGCATATTTAGTTGTTATCAAACTTGTGACCACTTGTAGATCACTGTATCTSTCAGACCTTTTTCAATCAGTTCTTGTATAATGCGTGTTTTATCTTGCCCGTATTTTCATAGGTTGTTGTCAATGAGGTGCATTCTAAAATACGAGCAATTAGACTTCTCTGGGACATGAATAAAATCACATGAGCATAAATGGCCATCAGCTTGCTATTGCAAGTGGTGATGGGGAGAGAAGTTGGTCTGGCAGATTCTGAAATCTGTGCAAAATACATGTGTCTGTATGCCAAGAAAGGTTTGGAAAGAGCCAATCTCTAATGGATTGTTCAGTTCTCTGTCTGAGGCATCTGTGGGCAAAGCCTTATAATGAGGTGCATCAAAACCTAGATATGAAAACTTTTGTTCACGTTCTGTATGTGCCTTTTAAGTACTTAGCCATTGAGTGCTCATTGTGGTCATTGAAGCTCTTGCTTGGAATGCAGAAGCAGTGGATATAAATGCTATCAGTAGGGAAGAAAAATGCCATCGTCAGAGGCAAAAATACAGAAGCTGTTCTGGAAACATGAGACCTGCACAGTTCACTCAAAAGAAAAATGCACTTAGCAGCAACTCGCCAAGAGTTTTTAGCCTGGAGGTAACACATGATAGAGATGTCCCACCATAAACCTGAGTGAAGCCAAAAGGAGGGGTTGAGGAAAGATTAGGATATGCTGTCTTCTCAGCGTTTCCCTTTGAGCCACCTCCAGATAGTCCCTTTCTAGCATCCTAGTCTCTGAAATCCCTTTCTGAGACCCCCTAGCTCTCTGATAAACATAGGATGAGGAGCCAGGGATCCCACAGGAGGAGAACCAAGAGTCTCTCCTGTGCAGCTCTGGATTGCAAACCCTGGGCTAAGTGCTGGTCATCCCAGCTTTTTAGATTCTGGTCCCCCTCAGTGAAATCCAACATCCAAACCTATAGTAGAGTTTGAACCTAAACCCAAGCAGATGCTATTTCACGCTGATACCATTGCAAAGGCCTTTCTTCTTCCTGCATTTGTAGGAGTGGGGAGGAGGAGAGAAGGGCAGGTGACAGAGAAGTAAAGGTGGGCAGTGAATGGGAAGGAGAACCAAATCTTTTCTCAGACAATCTTGGTGTAATTTGAATAATAAAAAAATGTTTGTTTTCCAAGGTCCTTTAAGGTCTTAGGATCACTGTTTTTATGTCTCTCTTTCTCACAAGTATGTTGTGGAATGCAAGTCAATTGTACTGAACTCCAAATGAAATCCTTGGTTAGGTATCCAGCCTCTGTCCCAGCACATGCTGTGGCCTGGTTGTTCAATCATGGGAAGAAATGACGTGTGGCAGCAAGAAGTTACAGGTGCTCAAAGCAAGAGCTGAGGGAATGAGCCTGAGCATTCTCTTGTTATTTCATGCAGCTTGATTTATCGTTAGCTTATTCACATGAAAGTCAAATTCTTTGAGTAAATTATCTTATGTAGTGTGAGCATCCCTTACTTCCATTATCATAGGAGCAGAGTGTGCTAAATTGAGCAAATCAACCAGATCATTACTTAATCGTGTGCTTAATTCATTGTCATGGATTTTGCCCATGAGTATTGGTTATGTCCTTGCAAATGCATTGCTGTTGCATTTCTCTGTAACCATTATTTCATTTTTTTCACTATTCAGTTAATACATGTTACATTCATGTCTTTAAATTTAGGCGACCTCACAAATAGTTAATTCAGGTTACAAATAGCTTTGTGCTGTGTTAACATGTTTATTTAAAGCGTTTTCTAGGGAAACGTATGTAGAATAAAACATTTGCAAGAGTCATGAAGAAATGAGAGAAGTACAAAGGATATTCTCTACTGCATTTGTGCTGGAGCTACTGAAGAGTGAGGTACAGATCCCTACAATGGCCAAAGTTACAGTGGTCCAAGGCCACCAGATTTAATCTCAAATCCTGGTTTTTTTTTCAGTTAGGCTTTGTCCCATATACTGTTTCTGTTTCTCTCCTTCTCTGCTTTTCAGTTCCTGCTTTCCTTTGTCCAATGTTCCTCCCCGATCTCTCTTTGTAACTAATTCCCGCAACCAACCTAATAATTGACTTCAATGGGACTTGAGGATGTGTTCAAGTGCTCTCCTGAAGAAGGATGCTCTAGTTAATCAGGACTGAAATTGTCTGTGAAGTAAATAACATTTATGAAGAGTTTTCTGAGTTATGAATAAATGCAAGAACAATTTGTTCATGTTCATTTTGTCACAAATTACTTTATTCATAAATTGTTCAGGCAGCTAGATAAACCTCTCTCAGATACCTGGTATGGAAGAGAAATAACCCCGCTTACATATTCATTCATGAACTTTTGTTGGCATCCCCCAGTGCAGTAGTTATACTCTGCAGTCCAGTGTTTGGACAGTGAAACAAAGACATAGTTTTATTTCTTTCTTGCTTTTTTTTCTTCCTGACTATGTCTGTACTAGAAGTTAAACACCTAAACTAGTCTCTGGAGTGGTTTTGGCTTGCATCAGCTAGCCAGGTGGTTTCTGGACACAATTTGGGAGTTCCTGATGGGAGCTTTCTCAATACGTATTTGCCCTCATTGGAAGGCAACAGAAGTAAATGGCATTACTCAGTTCCCTACCAGCCAGCCTCAGCAGCAGGCAGAGGTCCTGGGAAGGTTTAACCTAGTAGTATAGGTGCACCAGACTGCAGTGGGGTAGAGAAGAGTCCTTGTGTTCCTTAAGGGACTGTAATTTTACCTGGTCATTAAGCAAAAGCTGCAAAGGAGCTTCTTTGAGTTGAATTGTGAACGTATAGAGGGATGCAGCAAACTGTGTTTGTTGAAAGTAGAGTTTTTAAAAAGAAGTTGCGCAGGAATACCCCACAGGCTGATACTAATCCTAGCTGAAGGTCAAGCTGAACTACCGTTAGTGGCATTGTATGCCTTTAATACCTGTATTTCAAAATGAAGTGACATATATTACTGCAATTTGGTCCTTTGCAAATGCTTTTCATTATCTAGGAAATAACCCTAACACATGACGTAAATTTGAGATAAAGCTGTTTAGTGTTTCAGACACCACAAGTAGATGATCTTGCTGGYGCCATCACGTGTGAACTTCACAGCCTGTGATCACATCCAAGCAGCGGCATACAGATAAATCACCTGAGACATACCACAACTTATTCCACTCGGACTAAGATACAGTGATAGCTCCATGAATCATCAACCACATGGCCGAAGTGCACATATTCTAGATAGATAAACTCTGCACTCCTTGTAGTCTTTCAGGTCTGACAGTACACAGGCAATCCTTCCGGCCCTTGTGTGCAGGTGGCTGATTTCGTTGCCTTCTTGCAGATCTTCTTGCAGATCACTTGAGTCCATGTCATTGTCATTAAACATAAGGGAAGCACTGGAGTTGTTTGGAGCTGAAATGTTTCATAGAGCTTTCTTTGACCAAGAAAGATGTCATTAAAAAATGAAATTATCACAGATTTTTATTTTCAATTATAACATTTGGGTTTCTTCTGTGTTAAAAAGTTGAGCTTGAAAAACTAAGACAATGATAGAAAAATAAATCTCTAAAACGCCTAAGTTTACATGTCAACAAAACCAAGATTTTCAACATTTCTATGAAAAAATTGGGAATTTTGTCCAGTTCTGCTAGAAAAAGACAGATTAATAAAATAGCCACTGGGTAGGGATGTGCATGCCCTGTTTTAATGAACTTTAATTACTTGATCTAATGAAAGAATTTCAAGTGAGGGGTTGCATCAGCTTCCAGAATTACAGTTTTAATACTGGTGATAGAGAAGGTCATAGAGAAGGATAGCATTCAAAATGTAAGAAAAAGAAGATTTCTGAAGCAAGGACAGATCTTGTTTTACTCTACTGACCATCTGCACAGGTCTGTGGCCCTGTACTGCAGAGACAATAAGGCTCTGTACCCTGCTTGCCTTGAGGTGCATGGGAGAGTTCAGGTAAATAAGAATGATTCCTGACCTAAATATTTATAGACAAATTGCCAGACTTTTGACCTGCACAAAACTATTCAATGTAATGACACTGATATTTCCAGCAACTCCATAATTAAAGACTAATTTCACAGAAGTATCAGGCATGAACCTCCATGGTGTTTTAGGAGGAATTTGGTGTTTTGTAGATCTGGCCTTACGGATAGGTCTAAGATATAGGGTACTGCAGGTATCAATACCTGTTGTTAATAATAGAAGGGAATTTAAGTTAGGAGGAGGTAAGGGCTGATAAGTGTAGAATGGCATTGTGGCTAAAGAATTGCATTCTTAGATGAGGCTGGAGAAAAGAATTAATCAGCTTTAATAGCAAAGAAATTAGCAATGAAGAAATAGAGTGTCTTGGTAAGTCAAATATTTAGAGAGTTTTTTATATACAAGACAAAATTTAGAGCTATGGAACTAAAAACTAAAAAAATCATTAAATGTCAAGAAGTGTGATACAATATGAAAAAGTGCAACCAAAAATGTTACCTCAGCTGGAGCAAATGTTTCCTAG
Organism: Phoebastria nigripes; assembly: GCA_035582835.1. NCBI lineage: Eukaryota > Metazoa > Chordata > Aves > Procellariiformes > Diomedeidae > Phoebastria > Phoebastria nigripes. The sequence continues at coordinate 331,054 of JAYKAV010002887.1, read as the reverse complement.
TTTGAACTGAATAGCAAGCATATCTATAACATACTATTGCAGCACACTGAAAAATATGTTCGTTGCCATCTGGAAAGTTGCAGTGATTGCACTTTTTAAAAATTTCCTTCTAACAAGAAGCAATTTTGCAATCTCAGCTGAGGCAGAAATTATCAAGATGAAATGCTTCTTTACCTTTACTTAAATGATACATTATGCAAATTGAAAACAGCAATTTAAGGAAACAATTACATAAAGAGAACAGCTTTTCTGATTCTCGAACAGGAAATGTTAAGGGATAAAAAAAGCAAACCCTAAAGGCTGTTGACTTCAAACTATTACAGGAAAAAAGCTCAATACCTTTCTTCGTTTCAGGACTTCCTGGCTCAGCAATTGCCAATAATTATACAATCCTTGTATAACATCCCTGATGTGGGGCCTTTAAAAAGCTGAGGACAAGTAAGTAAAGTTGTACACCTGCTGAAAACTTGAATCATAAAGATAGTACTATTGAAAAGGTATAGGGGTAGTAAACAAGTTACTTCCAGGGCAGAACTGAAAGCAGACTCTTACCCTGACCTAAATTACTGCAGCCCCTTCACGTTTATCAGCTTTTATGGGATTCATGGCTCTCTGCTGATAGTGTCAAACAGCCCAGTGCTTGTTGATCCACGTCCATCAGTGAGTGTTTTTTACTAACAATTTATTTATGTCAGGCTTTAAAACTGAGAAGATGGTCAGTGCCTCTATGGCTGGGGAAAAACAGGGACGTTCAGGTGACGACAATACTGTGTCCCACTTCACTAATCCATCCCCATCATGTATTTCAGCAATTTTAAGCATGTGTTTACATCTTGTTGACTTCATATGGTCTCTTGATTATTTGTATATAGAAGATTACCTTTTAGTCTTCTACATTCTGACTGGCAACTCAAACTCATGGGTTGACATTCACACAGTGAGGGAGACCTTTGACATTGGGAAAAACCTGCTAGCTGCTATTGTATTCCAGCACAGGGCTGTCTAGGGACTTTTTGGAGTCTTTGTCATTGCTTTTTCTTCTTAAAAAACCTGTATCAGAAATGTTTTAATGCTGTTGGTCCTGCCTTGGATATGAATCTGGATTAGATGATCTCTTAAGGTCCATTCTTGAGGAAAAATAAGATGTATTTCCTTTATTCAGAAAAAAAAAGAATCGTGATTTTTTTTTWAAATTATTATTTTAATTTATATTTTTGTGAATATAACTCCTTGTGCTTCTTAAGAGAGTTTGCGTCTTTATTATGAAGACTCCTGCTACTGTCTTTATCACACTGTGATTTGGCGACTGGCAGTTTATATGCCTGGCCTTTTTCTAATTCCATTCAGACTCTGTGTCTGTATATTCAGTTTTCTTAGGTAAAAATAGAGAGGTTAGATCATGTGTATGTAAACTGATCAAAAAAATTTTTTTTTTTTTGTATCAAAATATAGTTTTTACAAAAGTTTTTCTTAGACTATAATGTTCTCAACATTGCTTTTAGTTTTTAACTGTGCTGCAATTCAGCTTTACCTYGTTGAAGTAGTATGTGTAATGTAGTGGCGAGTGGTGAGACCGAAACCATGTGTCACCTAGGCAATTCAAATGATGTCCTCTCTTCTTTTCAAAAGGTGCAGCTAAAAGATTCTGCTCTTCTCTTTTTGCCAGCCCCCCACCTGCACACCCTTCTGCATAAATACTTCAGCAGGAGAGTGATGGAGGGGGCTGTGGTGCAAGGCAGATGTGATGTCAAAGAAGCAAAAGTTGCAGATGGATTAACTGAAGCTGTGAGTGACAGTAAAAAATGAATATGAATGGTATGAATGTTTGGGGGTGGGGAATAAACCTGGACCCTGTTAGCTTAAAAAAAGACAGCTGTGATGTACTGGGGTCATGGTTGTTAATTGCCTGTTGTCATCACTACTGACATCACTGTATATTGGGGTAAGGGACAAGAAGAGGTTGGGTGCATTAGTATCATATATTCTTGGAAATATGTTTAACTGCTGCACAAACGGTATATATTTTTAGTTAGGATGTGTTTATTATTTTAGACTATTATTATTTAGGGTTGTGTTTGTATTTTCTTTATTAGGGTTAGGTGCTAAATCTCAGTTGTTGCTGAAAGTAGAGTTTACTAGATAGATAGTTGTTTGCATGTAATCACCTGTTCTTCTGGCTTCCCTCTGTTTCCTAATATTATAATTCACTGTGTCCCCAGCTGAACATAAATTTGTATAAAGAGGTAGCGTGGTAAGCACTGAAAATGTGATAAAATTTCTAGTAATAGAAAACATCCTTAGATTGAATTGACGTATGTCAGTTCTCTTCAAATTTTGTGAGAACAAAAGTAGGTCTATAATTAAGATGTTCAATTTGCAGACTAAACTATGAGCTACAATGAGTGAAGAAAACTGAGCTGAAGACAGACTGAACTAAGAAGCTCAGAAATTGATGTGAAGATGATGCCTGGGATTTCCTTAAGAAAAGAAAGGAAAGATCAGGATGTTGGGATTCGAAATGTTGTAGAAAAGATCTCCATATCTTTTTAAGTGAATAAACCTCTCAGAAAGGATTTTGGGAAGTATTTAGAGTACCTTCAAGCAGTCAAAGAAAGGCTAAAGATTTAAGTAAAATGCCTTGGAGGTCAGAAAATGAGTGGGTAAAGAAAATTACAAGCAGTCAACCTCAGTTAGACATTGAAAGGGAATTAAAGCAAATAACGGGCATTTTGCTTAGTAAGTAAGGATGAGATAATGACACTTTACATATTGTATTAAAACAGTATTAAGACAGAGAAATAATATAGAGAAATAATATAACAATAGTAATAGATTTGTACTGAAATAATATACAAATGTATAAGTAAAGTCTTGAGAATGAAATATCTACCCATCAGCAAGGATTGAAATAACAGTCTGTTGATTAGAAGAACTTTAATTTCTGAGAGTCAAAACTTGTGGGTGATGATAGCAGAGAAAGTATGATTAAGGATGCTGTGACATCTTTGTGAAACAAGCAGCAAGCAATGTAGCTTCATGAAGGACCATGCAAAATTGGAGGGGGTGAAACTTAAGCCACAGGTGAAAAATAAAGGAGACATTTGCAAGAATATTAAAGGCAATATTAAAACCAGGATAGAAAAGATAAGAGTAATAATGAATTGGTTTGGCTGAAACTAATCAGGTGTTAAAAGGATTTACTAACTGGACAAGGGTGAAAAGGAAAGGAAATGAGAAAAGGAGGTCCATTAATTTTTAAGAAGCTAATGGGTCAGAAAAAATAGCTGAGAATTCAGAATCTCCTTAGAAAAAGAAAATAAGGATGTTGAGCTCCAGAAAAACAGCTCTTGATTAAAATCAGCTTTTCTCATTTCTGTGTTTCCAAGAGAAAAATGAAATGCGATTTAAAAAAAAATCAACAAATGAGAGCATGATATTTTGCATTTTTAGAGTAGCTTAGAGGCTGTATGCAATAAAATGTTAGAGACATACCTATTTAGAATTGAATGGGCAGGTATCGTTGCTTGTATGTTCACCACCTCCGATTGAGGAGCTGTGTAATTGCACTAGGATCATGTTGCACCTGAGCTAAAAGCTCTGCTGAGACATGAGCTACATGTTGAAAAGGTGATCTGTTGCTGGAAAGCTTCCCTCTGGCACGTACATTTCAAAGAAAGAAGCGTTCACAGCGTATCTGATCCAGAGCGAATTATGGACATTATGAAACCTGTTGAAACGGTCTCTTTTCAAGACTTTGGTGAAGGAATGGCTAACTTTGGCATCCCCTTGAGACTTGGGTGGGAGCTAGATGCTGAATTACGCAGGCTGAAGCAGACATGCAGAAGAGTAGAAGGCTGCCAGTGAGGATTTTGGGTGGTGTCAAAGGGATTTGAGCACTTCCAGGTTTTGAGGGTTGCTGAATGCAGTTATGTTGGGAAAAATCGGGTTGGCTAAATCCTGCTGTGGGGCCTGCCTACCTCTTCTTTAGTACATCTAACCTTTAGCTCAGATCAGTAATTTCCAACACATCAAGAGCTGTTAACCTGAGTTTGTAGCATTTACTTAAAAACAAATGAACAACTTGATTAATTGTAAGCTCTTTCAGCAGACTTCACTTATTAGTGGGGGATGTCTGGTGAGAGATCCGATAGACCCTGGGGCCAGGAGGAACATAGTCACCTTAACACCAATGTGTGCCATGTAACTGTAACACCAGGGACCCTGTCTTGGTCATGTTTGGTAAGGTACATGAAAAGATAGACTTTGGCCCGAAGACCTTACAAGCTTTTCACTATTTATTTGTTTTTATGTTATCCAGTTTTTCTACATTCTTCTGTAAACTATTCCTCATCCTTAATTTTCACTACTGTGCAGTAATTTTCCCTTCTGCAATGCCAGTCCTTCCTCTTTCAGTGTGTCTCTAGTGCTCTTGTCAGTCTGTTCGCTCTGTCTTCCCCTTCCCTGTGATGTGCCCCCCCCATAGTCTAGTCAGATGTACGCTGATCATAGAAATCTTTATGTTCCTTTGTTGAAGCACCTCGGCACAGTTCTTCACTTCTTTCTGCCTGACAATTACGTTCATGGCTTTGTCATCCCAGTCAGTGGGAGTACAAGAACTAGCAACATCCTGGCATCCTTTTTGAACGCATGCACTGGATAGCTTTTGCTGAATGCTGTTCTGTCACGATGTTCAAAGCAAATATCTACTGCAATGCAGCTGTCTGAGCTCTGCCTGCACTTGGTACTATTTTTGTTTGCAGTTCAATACATTTTCTTAAACCTCTTTTTGTAAACTCAGATACATGCTGCAAGCTGATAGCTCTTCAGGGAAAAGCATAATCCCTAGGAGCTGCCTGCCTTGGCAAACATGCATATGCTTTTCAGTGTGTCAACAGGCAGTTGTTCAAGTAGCGTTTGTTCCCTCAGTTTTTATTAGCCTGGCCCAACACTTGAATAATTTTTTCATTTGCCTTCACTTAAGGAGATTGAATGAATATCCAGAATGGTGAATTTGACAACTGTGGATCCATGCAGTCCCAGGTCAGATGATTTAGTTATTCAACYTTTTATGCTCTATTAGGATTATATTAGAATACTAATAGTTCCAGGACCAGGATCATGCAATTGATATTACTCACATGAGCAGTCCCATATTCACTAAAACCAGGTGTTGACATCCTGGAGACAGTCTTTTGCTTATCTTCATTAGCTCTTATTTCCTATTCCCCTGCCACGGTGCATTCCTACAAGAGCTTACCTCCACATCCTCAGGAGAAAAGCTACTGCTCTGCTGTTTTTCCCAATCAAGATCATTTCAAATTAAGGCATCTTGCTATATGCACACCCAGGGCCTCATCTGTAATCATCCTTCAAATCTGCAGTTTATTCTGTAATTAACTTGCAACTATATGGCTCATGCAGTGGTACAAGTAGTTCAGTTCTTTAAGTAAAATGGTCTGCTGATTTGTGAATGGTTTCAAATATTTTTCTTTGGGAAAAATTTTTATTTTATCGTTACAATAGTGAGAGAAGTGGAAGGTGCTTTTCATGTCTTAGCCAAGTTGTAAACACTGGAAGATTAGCATTCTCCACCTCTTTCAAAGAATGAGACTTGCTACAATGGATCTTTTCACATCATGCCTGGAACTCTTTTTCTGAAGCAAAGTAGCTGTTAGAGTGCTTAAAATACTTTGATAGTGTGATTATAAATATGTGCTGCACTCTGGCATGGAATGATTACACATTTGATATCTGGACTTATTCTATTCAGGTAACTGCGTTCAGCTCTGGAGCCCTCAGCATAAGAAAGACACGGACCTGTTGGAGCGGGTCCAGAGGAGGGCCACAAAAATGATCAGGGGGATGGAACGCCTCTCCTATGAAGAAAGGCTGAGAGAGTTGGGGTTGTTCAGCCTGGAGAAGAGAAGGCTTCAGGGAGACCTTATTGCAGCCTATCAGTACTTAAAGGGGGCTTAAACTTTTTAGCAGGGCCTGTTGCGACAGGACAAGGGGGAATGGCTTTAAACTAAAAGAGGGGAGATTTAGACTTGATATAAGGAAGCAATTTTTTACACTGAGGGTGGTGAAACACTGGCATAGGTTGCCCAGAGAGGTGGTAGATGCCCTATCCCTGGAAACATTCAAGGTCAGGTTGGATGGGGCTGTGAGCAACCTGATCTAGTTGAAGATGTCCCTGCCCATGGCAGGGGGGTTGGACTAGATGACCTTTAAAGGTCCCTTCCAACCCAAACTATTCTATGATTCTATGATCTACTAGTGATGGGGACTATCATCTGAATCTTTGGCAGCATTGGTACTAACATAAATACTGCAGTTTAACCAAGTATTGTAATACTAGCACACCTTTTTTGACTTTTGGGGGTTTTAGGAGGCTGTGGATCTCCCCTCTCTCCCTACTATAGTAACATCTCATCTGCAGCTGATGAGAAATTGTGGGAGCTAAGACTTCACCTCAAGATGCAGTACCAAGGCCCTGGCATGCTTCATCCTTTCCCTCCACACTAAGTTATATTTTCTTCTACTTGTTACAGCCGTTTCCTCCAACCAGTCCCCTTTGGGGTCAGCCATGCACAGGGTGCTCTGCTGCGTTCTGCATTTTCCTGGGGAGAGTGCAGGAAGGTGCAGATCATGAGAGGGGAAAATGCAAGTAACTCACAAAGTGCAGAGGTCCTTTGACGTACAACACAAGCATCCTGCTGGCCAACATGAAGAAGCACAGGTGATGGGAAACAGCTCACAAGTTTGAAAAGCTTCCTCTTCAAGAAGAGGAAGAGCTTAGAGAAGGAAGAAAGATTTAGGGTTTTCATTTTAGGGGAAATTTTTTTTTTTGAGGGGGGAAGAGGGATGAATAAAAGCAAAGGAGAGTGTTTTTCTYGAAGAGTCTGGAGTGCCCTGTACTCCCACCTAAAGAAGGGCAAATTATTTTCTTGTGTTGACTATAACTAAATGGAGTTGATCTGATCCCTTGCTGTGAAAAGTGAGACAGTTGGGGATTTTAAAATTAAAGTAGTTGTGGTACTCAATGAGCTGACTGGAAGGAGGCATGAACAACACATCCCTACTGCCATCCCCTTTCTTTCCTGGCTGTTACCACAGGCCATGCACGTGGCATTATCCCACTGGTAGGAAGAAATGTCGAGGAAGGAAAGTGGAGGTAGGACCTGGGCCAGGAGCCTCAGATAACCCAAGCCTGATCTCATGGAGAGTATCTCTGCCGGAAGTATCTCTGCCTGACAACTCTGAAGTAACACTACTGCAATAGTAGCATGCCACCTCTCTCTTGAACATGGCTATTTTGATAGATTTGACTGTGTTTGCAAAGCTCTCATATCTTAAAGAGCACAAACATCTAGTTTGTCTTTTTGTTTTTCCCTTAGTATTCACAGTTTGCTCTGGGCACTTGCAGCATTTAGGAAGAATATCAGTCTGATTTGTTGCCTGCAAGAGAGGCTAATTAAAACGAGAGAGCAGGATGGGAACTGATGACACGCAGTGCAGCTGAGCTGCTCCCAAAGCTGAACATGGCAGCTGCGATTTTCGTCATTTGCAGAGCCTCAGCCAACACGTTGGCCCACAGAGTTAAAATAAATGTCTAATTATGTTGTTTAATTATTTCGGTTCCAAATTCGTGCTTGCAAAGTATTGCAAAAGATGGGAGAGAAACACTGAAAGCGCCATGATCATGACTGTGGCCTGCCAATAAATCAGAAATCACGATGCTTTTTCTGAGTCAGGTTCCTCCCTTCCCCATGCTGGGTGGTCAGGCTGCAAATGAAGGTGTGTGTGTGCTTGAACCACTCGGCGCTGACTCACAGCACTGTTTTTCAGCACGACACTAATTAGCTGCTGAGCAGTGAGATACTGCAAACACTAAGAGAAAAGACAGGAAAAGACTTCAAAGATGTTTACCATTTTCTTATGTTAAAAAAATTATATTGTGAAAGCAATAAATAAATAGCTAATCACTGCTGCCTGGATCCAGCAATTTGTGATGTGCAGGGAGACGTTGCTCCGGGTTATTTTGGGGTGAGGAGGTTATGGCTTTCTTCTTCGCTTTCCATGGAGTAGTTATTCAGTGGGCCAAGGAGAGGGAGCAAATGTGGATTGCCTTGTTAAGTCTGGTGGCTAAACGTGAACAGGGTGGTACTACTGTGCCAGGTAGAGGAAAATTGCTGCAGCAAGAGGGACTGAGATCCCCACATCAGAGCAGCCTCTTGGGAGGTGAAATGTGTTAGGTCTAAGTCCAGTCTGGGGCATGGGAGGCAAGTGGAGACCTTTTCACCCACAACTTAAGCAAATGCTCTTGATTAAAGTGATGAGGACAATTAGGTGCTTAAGACTCTGTGAAGTTTTAGCCCATACCCACAAAATTATTTGCCAGTAAAGAGATTAATACTACCTAGATTAATGGGTCCACTCTGTTTGTACAAAAGTTGTGTATCAGTTAAGCTGTTTGTGAATCAACTGTTCATCTAAATTATCTTTACCAAGAGCACTGGAAATGAGATGACTTTCCACACATGAATGGTTCCCACTGACCGTGCATATTTACTTAAGCAGTGGCCCACTACAGCTGTAATGTGTTATTCTTAATTTGCCATTCTTCAAATAGCTCAATAGCAGATAAATGTTGAATACATTGCCAAAAAGTAGGGAAAAAAGTCTGTAAGAGAGACTTCTCATTTTCGTCTAAGTCTACTTGTCTTTTCTTTTCCTGATGTTAAAGGTCTGTCTTTCCCCAGTCAGGGAAATTCTGCACGCCATGAATGAAGGTTACTAAAATAGTCAGTGCCTCACTTACTATTAGTTTGTATGATGAAGGAGACATCTGAACTATTCAGGGAATACTTAGAGTCAACAGTCTGCAATCATCAAACTCATGATTAATGCACAAAGAAATTGTGACTGCAGGTGATGAACTTGGTGAGCTCTCTTGAGAACATAGTTTTGTTCTCCCACAAACTGAATCTCACATTTCTCATATCTATACTGAGGCCTTCTCCATTTCTACRTAGAAGTAATAAGAGGGGAAAATGAAACCCAGAGCACCAAGAAGCCAGGCCTATTCAGAATCCAAAGTTTTGGCTTTTTTTTTAATGATGCACATTTTGCACTCCAAAGGGATTTACTCTAATAACAGTTGTTAATTATTGCAAAGAGAAACTGGCTGAAGAGGAAAAAGAATTGTCCCCAGAGTTTAGTGTCTGTTTGCTGCTGATCTCTCTTCAGCTAATGTAATATTGGTACTACAAACAATGACTGCACACCTCAGTCAACTGGAAAGCCAACTGATTTCTTAATACTTCTTTTGGAGCATGTGGTCAGTCAGCTGTACTCTCCTTTTTCCAATCAAGGCTTTCTGATTTTAATTCTCTGTTTCTTCCCCAAACCGATGCTTTTTGTAGTTAGAACATTACAAAAAGACTTTCTGGAAAGCCTATGTGGAAGAAAAAGTAGGTTTCATTTCTTCTGTTCTAGCCTGAACCTGTGGGGAGTTTTAATGTGATGATTACATAGAAATCTTGGTGTCCATCTGATAGTGGTAAGAATTTAAATGAGTGATTTTTATTTCTCTTAACCTGGAGATAGCATAAATTAGAATTTGATAAAATGCACAAATTAGAGTAAAATGAAATTACACTTTTTCAGCTGCCCTTGGGTCTCTAAACCTTGCTGGTCCCTTTCCTTGTCTGTTTCTTTTTTTTTTGCACATGCACATCTGTGAGTAGTATTTTATTCTTACATGTATTTCAGGATTTATTCAGGTCTATTTGTTTAAACTGTGCAATCCATAAATGTACAGATTGTCAGTAGCCTTTATCCAGATACCAGCCACAGTTCCTTTTTATCTTGGACATTATTTGCATATAATCCAAAGTAAATCTAAAATGGTATTTTATTTTCTGCACCTTTTTGTATTCATTTTCAACAAAAGGAGCAAAAATGACTCCTAGATTTTGTGGTGAGGGCAGAATCAATGCAATTATTCAGATACATAAGGATATTAAAATATACCATGATAGCTCCTGCTCGCTAAAATCCCTGATCCGATCCTCAGTTCATAAGCAGTTGAAGGGGACCAAAAAAATGTTAACTGTACCTTTCCAAATGTGGATTTCCACCTGGGCATGCAGAGGAAGGTCATTAATCAATATACCCCATGCTGGTCCTCTGCTGGTGAGACCACTTCCCACCTCTGTTGGTAAGAACGCACTTTCTTACTTTTGAAAGCTTGAATTTACCCCTGCCCACTGTAAACTAGAAGGACCAGAGGCAACATGAGGCTGGTGTAGTAGGATGTGATGTTGTGATGCATAAATCTCCATCCTCTATTGGATGCCGGGGGGAACGTTGTCACCGAGGATGAGGAAAAGGCTGAAGTACTTAATGCCTTCTTCGCCTCAGTCTTCAATAGTCAGACCAGCCACCCTCAGGGTATTCAGCCCCCTGAGCTGGAAGACAGGGACGGTGAGCG
>JAYKAV010002887.1:270523-319344 GCA_035582835.1 Phoebastria nigripes | reverse complement strand
CCTGAAAGGAGGTTGCAGCGAGGTGGGTGTTGGTCTCTTCTGCCAAGCAACTAGCGATAGGACGAGAGGAAATGGCCTCAAGTTGCGCCAGGGGAGGTTTAGATTGGCCATTAGGAAAAATTTCTTTACTGAAAGAGTGATTAAACATTGGAAGAGGCTGCCCAGGGAAGTGGTGGAGTCACCATCCCTGGAAGTATTTAAAAGACGTGTAGATGAGGCACTTAGGGACATGGTTTAGTGGGGCATGGTGGTGTTGGGTTGATGATTGGACTTGATGATCTTAGAGGTCTTTTCCAACCTTAATGATTCTATGATTCTATGATTCTACTGCTGAAAAGACAGGGTGTTTACCAGGTTGCAGCTCATCTCTCTGCTCTATGAAGGCATGTTGGTTATCAGATGCAAGAAGCACAAGGCCACTAGACCTGAGATTTCATTCTGCCACAGGGCCCAGAAAGGTAACCATGCTTCCCAATGACAGTGATCTGCTTTCACCTTCAAATATTTATGCAAGGGAGGACTAGAGTTAAGCTCACACTGTGCATACATTGAAAAAATACTTCATCAAAACTCATGTCAGCATTACATTTTTAAGTTGAATATTATCCCAGATTTTCAAACACCTTGTTAAGCAATGGATATATTCACATTCTTGCAATTCTAGAGGAGTGCAACTTGGACAGCATCACAATGGGGCATCCTGCAAGCATCAAAACAGCAACAGGTGAGATTTTCAAGGCAAGTACAGAATTAAGCTAGCAAAAGAGACATTGAAAGCTGTTATCATAAGGACAGCTTTCCGCATCACAATCCATGCTTGAAAATGGTGTGGATCATTTTTTTCTTTTGAAGAGGTTGCAGTAAGGTGGGAATGGAGAAAGAAAGAAAAAACAAGAATGTAATATGTTCAGGCTTCTTTTATGCCACCCTGTTAATGCCTGTTGCCCTTAATCCAGCTTTTATACTGTTAAAACAAAATTTAAAAATCCCTTTCCTACTTTTCAGTGAAGAATTTAAAAGACTGAAATGGAGACTTCTGAGTTCTTGCAAGATCTTGTTATCCAGAGTATCTCTGGAAGAGTCTGGTACTTCAGTGAAACCTTAAGGTACCCCACATCGTTTCCATTCCAGTTTTCAGAATTCCCCTCATGGGGATGGTCACTGGCTCTCCTGGCTCAGCATGCCATCCACTTGCTAAGTCTCTTTCAACTTTAAGTGTGTGTGTACACAGTTAAATCAAGTGCTCTGCAAATGAAATGCTCAACTAAAATCCAGGCAGGAGGCTGCCATTGGTGGATGCAGTATTTCTTGAAATTGGTTGCCCTCTTCAAAGAGAAATTGCCACAGATCTCCCATCTTCTAGATGCTTTATTCATCCACAGAGGTGGTTGGGCCAATCTCAACTTTAACCTTCAGCTTAAACTCACATGAGAGTGGCTATAGAGATTTCTGGCTTAGGTTTCTAAAGTAAAGTAAAAATGTTTACTAGTGCTAGCATGGCAGCTGCAAGATGTGCAGTGTGTCACTGTGAAGTCTGGGTAACTTCACAGTGGGCATGCCAGTACCTGCTTGGGTCTAGATACAATAGGGACTTACTTGCCTAGAAATCAGGCTTTGCAGCACCTAGCTTGACCCTAGAAACCAGGAGGAACCCTTGAAAAGATCAACCCACTTGGATAAAGAATAATGTGGGTATAGCAGCAAACTTTAGAAATGTCACTATCTTGATTTTTATGTTATTTTAATGGTAGCCAGACTTAAATGCATGAAATTTTGGACAAAGTTTGAGTGTAATTAGTAATACCCCTTATATATTTTCTAAATACATGGCTGAGTGAAATTCTAACTAAATATTTTCCATTTATTTTTTTCAGAATTAGATGCCCTTGGATATTTTTACTTAGAAACATTTTTCATTCTTCAATACTCAGTAAAGCCATGACCAAGGTGCACAGTGTAGCTTTGAACAGTCCATTTAGCAAGTTTTCTCTTTCAACGTTCAGAGCCTTAAAATTATGGATGAACTGTCTGAAATTATACATATGCCTTCTGCAGAATGCTTGCCTTTATGAACTCCTCCTAGTTTATGTTTCTTTAAGATTATTTGTTATTTAAAACATAACTTGTCTTGTTTTATTTAGATGCTTGAATTGCATGTTACAGTAGCAATAACACACTCCAGGTAATTCATTTCCAGTTGAGCTTCACTCTGCTTGAGTGCTTAAAAAGCCATTTGGCTTTCTGTCTTGTACCTTTTAATGCCCCCCGCAGTCTGCAATAATCGTTCAAGAAATTCACTGCTTGTCATGGCCTATTGCTTTAATTTAAAAAGCTAAATTTGGAGACTCCACATGCTCTGCTTTCAGTTTTTCCAGTGTTAAGCTGTCCTACCATGGGAAATTGGCAATGGACTTCACCATCCCTGAAAAAAACTCAGCATTAATATAGCGGGAACAGAGTAGAAAAATACTTTGTCTGTGTCATACTTGGTGAAATGTAGTGTAGATATAAATTTGAAACCTGCCAAGGCTTCTAAAAAATCCCAGCTGTCTTAAGGCAATCTCTACCTTGGGGGATTGAATGCACCTCGGAGCCCCTGAGGTGGCGTGTGACGTGGCAGCACCAGGCAGAGATGCTCACATGAGTCAGGAGGCACTACAGGAATATCAGCAAAGCAGCCTGCCTGTGGCAATGCAGTTACTGCCTGCATTTCTCTCTGTCTGGAGCATCTGGCTTGTGCTGCATGATACTCCTGGCTCTGGGGGATAGCTTTTGTGGAGACATGTCCAATGGCTGTGATGTAAACACAGCAATTCAAGGGCATCCTAAGTCTCACCATAGCATTTTGCCTTCAGGACATCCCCCAAACCCCTTTTTGCTTGACTAGATTTGCTCATGTGGTACCTAAAATCCTGGGGAGAATGACAGTCAACAAAGTGTCCCATCCAGCAGTGGGTGTGGAAGGTCTCATTTCCCCTATTTATCTAAGCCTTTACCTTACCTGGCATTGGAAAGGAATATACTGAAGTCAAGAGCTGATCTGTASTACAGAGGAAAGCTGATTGATAAAAAAAGCACATAACAACCAAGGGTAGACACAGTTGATATCTAAAGGGTGGTAAGCAAGTCAGTAAGAGCTCCCCCCACAACCCCAGCACTGAGAACCGACTCTAGATAGCACAGATCTGTGAGGTGCTGAATCTAGATTATCACACTTGCGACTCTGTGTGGTTTATCACTGCTTAGTCTTGGCAGATCAGCTTCCAATCCATTTGAAGGGTGATTTCCCTCACAGCATCCTCCCAAGTACCATCTAGGCATAAGTTTATGTACAAAACCCTAAATCTGGGCATTTTCAGGGTTCACCTAATGGATAGGATGGGGTCCCTTGTCATAACATGATAGCCTGTTTCTGGGAAAAGAGGTTGGTTTGCATGTAAAGGTTCGGTCATGCAATTGGGATGAGGGAAGTCTGGGTTAAATACTTTCAGCAGATCTGTCCTGTCCCAGGGGAATGCCCTCCAGTGCCACAGAGCTTTGGGTAAGATGTCACCTCTGTTAGAGCTGTGCCATTGTGCAGGCACAAGTTAAAGGTTTATGGATGCYAGAGAAGAAAGAAGGATATAGTTTGGCTTTTGGTATATCTACTTAGTGTTTTGCAAGTAGAAGCATGCTGGCTCTCTCCAGGCTTCAAGCTGGCTGAACGTGAGCCAGCTCTAAGCCAAAGCTGTGTAGCTCCAGATAGCACATTGCTAACCCTAGGCTAATCGGTAATCTGAAAGGCAGGATTTATTAGGTTGGGCCCACTGCCACTCTGATGCAACTAGACAGTATCCAACCCACTGACAGAGCAGGCAGGCACACTGCTTGAAGAATAAGGGCACCCAGCTTTGAGGCACCTGGAGAAGGCTTTGGGTTCCAGTCAGAAACCTCCAACTTATTTCTGGGTTTGTAGCTGTTCTCCTTCATCTATGTCACACAAATCATACCGAGTTTGGATTGATCACAGCATGATCAAAGCCACGCTGTGACAATAAGCAATTTGAGTTTTCCTTTTTGCTGTTCATGGTGAGACCACTACTGAGCTTTTGAGTATTTATAGCTTTATAACTTAGTTACTTATCTCCAGGTCACATGACATGCTGTATATTGACTGCAAATTGATTTTTGCTCATTGTGTAACCCTAACTTTTAAAAATAAAGCTATTGCAAAATTATATTCAAGGGCCTTGCCTCTTCACTTAGAGGTAGCTCATATGCTATATCACTTTTTTCCTCTTTTGTGATCAGTTTAGGACATAGGGCTGTTATGTATTTAGTAGGCATTTTCATTTGCAGATTTTTTTTTCTTTTTAGACTTACACATTTTTGTAAAACAGCAGAAATCTTAATATATGAAAGAATAATATGTGCTTTTCTTTTCAGATGGTCTGAGCATTAACATTCCGTAAATAGCCCAGTTTTCCCTCTGAGTTGATAAGTAGTCAAATACTTCCACTAAGGACATTTTTACTTTGTCATCCAGAATATGGACAAATTTAAATTTAACTGGCAATTATTGGTAGTGAATGGAAGTTAAATATATGAGTGTTTTTCTAATTTAGTTTGGTTAATCTCATCTTCAGTGCTACTAAGTAATTGCTTGAGCAGCCATCAAGACAAAAGGCTCATGACAGGCTCATAAGCTCGTATATTGCTGTGGTATACTAATTTATGCTGCATCAGCATCATCCACCAAGAACCAAGAAGACATTCCAGCCTCTGATCTCAGGAACTTTGAATTGTTTTTTATTTGCATTAAGAAATATAAAAATGCAAATTCAGCCTCACTGTGGAATTTCTGTGTTCAGCAGCTGAAATGTCACCATGTGACATCTCCTCAAAAATCATATGTAATTCCAGACATACACATTCCCCATGAGGCTCCACCTCATTTATGTTAGTTACATAGACTGAAGGCTCAGGATCTATGCAACCATTGAAACCATCTTCCGATCTTCATTTGTTGATGTTGCTTATAATTAAAATTCATGTGTTTAATTTAGTTAAAATATACAGTCATGTTATATTGCTCAGAAGGATATAGGACTAATCCTGATGGATAGATGCAGATCTACATTCCTAGTTAGATGTGTTTCTTCTCTAAGTTTTGCTGATGCACCTTCATTCTGAGCACTTGGCTTTCTTCCTAAGATAATACCATTCATGGCTTCCTGAGAATCTGGATTAAATGAGCCAGGGTTTTGTCAGGAGGATTAACATGAGAACTAGTGAGGCATCCACATTAAAAATAGCAATGTAGAATATCCCTGCTCTGGCAGCCACCTAAGCCAGGACAGCTCCAAAACTCATGCAGCATCTGTAACTAGGTCACAAAATTTTCCTTAGTTTGCCTTTATAGGGGAATTCAGAGGCTTCCTTGTTTAAACAAAAGCTACCCCACTGATCTGAGTTTCACTGTGATCTATGTGTGACGTAGAGCAGAGTTTAACCTCTGCCAGTCTCTGGAGGTGACTACGACCTTAGTTTAAACCCTTCTATAGAGGAGACGATAATTTTCTTACCTAAAGTAATTCCTTGTCTAGAATCTCCACATTTTAAGAAAGTTGCACAATTGGAAGGTGATGGAATTTCTATCTCAGATATGCTTCTTCTTAAGGCAGTGAAGGTCACCTYTAAATCCTTTATCCAAGTCTCCTGAGATGTGTAGGTGCAAATGTTATTTGTCTTAACATAACCCACCAGAAAATTCACTTTCAACATTGTGTTTGAATAGTGAGATGGTGTATATATAGCATATCGGTCTAAACAGACACTCCAGCTCTGGTCCAATGTAAGAAATGATATGAAGAGAGAATATCTATGGTCACTTGGACTGGCAGTCTGGCAGTGACCAAGCAATTTCCTTACAGCAGGAGCTGTCTTTCCAAAGGAAAATGACCTCTTTAATTACTATTTAAGTGTAAGGACTCTTTAAACTAATTAATTAAACTTAAAAGACGGTTTGGAGAGTTGGTAGACCTTTGTGTAAAAGATAAGATTGTTTGTACTTATTTGAAACAGAACTTTAATTGTATTAAACCCTCATGAAAGTAAAAGGATATTTCACAAAAAGGACCAATGAAGGAAAAAGTAAGCTTTGAAGATGCTGTTAAAATTCTGTGCTATAAAAATAAAGCCATTTAGACAAATACTGCATGTGTACGAAGTCAACTACATATTCACAAGCTGAGGCCAAACTAAGAACATTGTGTGAAGGTGCTGAGGAATGACAGCAGCTAATTTCAAGTCCAGCCAAGCATGAAAGAGCTTCATGTTTTGTTTTGTTTGTCTTTTTTTCCTCTTTTCAGAGCTGTTGAAAGGGTAGAGTTATGAAGCCATCTTTATTACACTAGCAGCTCCTTATTACCACTGCCTCAGTTTTATAATATTGTGCATAGCCTCTTGTTATATTCAAGATTACCAAAAATAAAGAGCATAACAAGCTACAATATAGCTTAACAGCTGCCCAGTTTATTGCTGTCTTGCACTATATTGTCATCACAGAAACATGACCTCACAGAACACCCAGATGGCAATAACCTCAAGAACAATAAAATACTTTTGTTCTGATAAACTCCAAGTTACCACTTCTACTGGCTTTGTATAAAGATGTATATGTCTATGCAAAAAAAAAAAAAAAAAAAAAAAAAAAAAAAAAAAAAACCAACAAAAAGCAAATGACACCACAGTAATTTTTAAATCCAAATTCCTTCTCACAGATTTTTTTTCCTTTTTGTGCTGAGGAAGGGAAAGTTAACCAATACAATGGAATTTAATGAAATTTTGCTAATATTGATATAGCCTTTTCTAGCAAAACTAGATACTCCAGTAAATATTAGGCAGTGCTAACAAGGATTTCAGTTTTGAATACAAAACTAAATTCTTTATCTCAGACTTCTCATTTAGCAAATAGTGACTATATTCAATTGTGTACCAAGTACCATTCACATTTTTATAACACTGTCTAGCACATTACAGGAGTGGAGACTTCCTTCTCCCTCCCCTTTCCAAAACTATTATCTTCTGTCTAGTTTTGGAAATGACACTTATGTTGGGAGACTAAGAACTCATCCCCTATTCCGCACTTGCTCATACCCATCCCTGTTTGACTTCAGGGTAGGGATTCAGTTATCTGCACATAAGTGCCTACAACCATTTTAGACGTTTTAAATACCCCCTTGGCCCCTGGTTGCCTCTTCTTCAAAACGGTGGGGCTGTATAGTAAATCCTGGACATATCTGGCAGATATGTCAGATATGTCTGTCATATCTGCCAGACCTGTGCAGATGTTTACCTGGACTTTAGTAAAGCCTTTGACACTGTTTCCCACACATTCTCCTGCAGAAACTGGCTGCTCATGGCTTGGACGGGCGTACTCTTTGCTGGGTAAAAAACTGGCTGGATGGCTGAGCTTAAAGAGTTGTGGTGAACAGTTAAATCCAGTTAGCAGACGGTCACAAGTGGTGTTCCCCAGGGCTCAGTATTGGAGCCAGTTCTGTTTAATATCTTTATCAATGATCTGGATGAGGGGATTGAGTGCTCCCTCAGTAAGTTTGCAGACGACACTGAGTTGGGCGGGAATGTTGACCTGTGTGAGGGTAGGAAGGCTCTACAGAGGGATCTGGACAGGYTGGATCGATGGGCTGAGGCCAACTGTATGAGACTCAACAAGGCCAAGTGCCGGGTCCTGCACTTGGGTCACAACAACCCCATGCAATGCTATAGGTTTGGGGAAGAGTGGCTGGAAAGCTGCCCAGCGGAAAAGGACCTGGCGGTGTWGGTCAACAGCCAGCTGAATATGAGCTGGCAGTGTGCCCAGGTGGCCAAGAAGGCCAACGGCATCCTGGCCTGTATCAGAAATAGTGTGGCCAGCAGGAGTAGGGAAGTGATTGTGCCCCTGTACTCGGCACTGGTGAGGCTCCACCTCGAATACTGTGTTCAGTTTTGGGCCCCTCACTACAAGAAGGACATTGAGGTGCTGGAGCATGTCCAGAGAAGGGCAACGAAGCTGGTGAAGGGTCTAGAGCACGAGTCTTATGAGGAGCGGCTGAGGGAACTGGAGTTGTTTAGTCTGGAGAAGAGGAGGCTCAGGGGAGACCTTATCGCTCTCTACAATTACCTGAAAGGAGGTTGTAGTGAGGTGGGTGTCGGTGTCTTCTCCCAAGTAGCAAGTGATAGGATGAGAAGAAATGGCCTCAAGTTGTGCCAGGGGAGGTTTAGATTGGATATTAGGAAAAATTTCTTTACCAAAAGGGTTGTCAAGCATTGGAACAGGCTGCCCAGGGAAGTGGTTGAGTCACCATCCCTGGAGGTATGCATAGATGTGGCCCTTAGGGACATGGTTTAGTGGTGGACTTGGTAGTGTCAGGTTTACAGTTGGACTCAATGATCTTAAGGGTCTTTTCCAACCTAAATGATGCTATGATTCTATGATTCTATGTCTCAGATACTGTGGCTCGTACTTCTCTTTCTTAATAGATGTATCATCTTGGAGAAAGTCACTTTATCATAAGGGTCTCAGTTTTTAGTTGCCTTCCATGTTTGAAATCTCTAGTGAGCAAATGATAAATTGAGAAGGAACCTTATATGCTTGTTTCTCTGCTGGGGCCCACTTGCACTGTGGGTGCTGCTCCACACTGCAGCCGCCTTCGTGGGTGCTGGCTGGGCTTGCTTACCTCGAAGCTCCTGAGACCTGACTCTTCACTGTTTGCAAGGCAAGTGAAGATACCCGGGGGGTATGTTCTAGCCAAATCTACTTTCACCCTGCTTTATTGTTAGTAGAGTTTTATTACTTACATATTTTAGCTGGTTTGTTATTTCAATTTGAATACRAAGTATTTCATTTCAAGAAGTTGCTCCCTGTTGACTTTTGCTGAGATAATTGTCTCCTCTTTTTTTGGTATTGCTGAGATTACAGATTTTCAAATAGATCAGGCTTATCAGTGACATATGATTTCCTGATAAACTGTCCTACCGTGAGGCAGGATGTCCCTTCCTCCTGGCCACTGGGTATGGGAATAAGGTGAGAAAAATGACCTAGTTTTAATGGGGATGGCCATAACTGGAGCAAAGACTATTCCTGTTGATTTCTGCTGTATAGGATGTTTTAGGGTAGTATCCATTCCCATTTTCCTCCACAAGAAACAGACGTTTGTTGATGAAGAAGCATGTGAAGAGAAAGGGGACCCGCGACTCGATTCTCCATTACTTCGTACCTCACTAATGTCCAGGCTGAGAATTTGCAGATGTGGAAGGCACCTGATTTTTCAACAGTTACTGGTCTTATTAAGAGCTAACTGTGATGCTACTGGCCTTTGTTAACTGCCCCACTGTGGAATTCACTGTCCCTGTGGGTAGGAGAGGCACAGAGGAGGAGGTCAGCCGGTCCCTCAGCAGCTCAGACCCTCAACCCGCTGGCAGAGTGGGAATGCTGGTGTTTGAAATGGATGACCTCAGCTGTGGTGATTAGCTGTGCTAACAGTCCTTTCACCAGGTGTCCTGGTTCCGGCTGGGACAGAGTTAACTTTCTTCCCAGTAGCTGGGGAGGGTGTGCTGTGTTTTGGGTTTGGTATAATAGGAGCGTTGATGGCCCATTGATGTTTTGTGTGTTGCTGGGTGGTCCTTGCACCGGGGACTTTTTGGCCTCCCATGCCCTGCCAGGTGCATGGGAAGCTGGCGGGGGGAGCATAGCCAGGGTGGTTGACCCAGCTGGCCAATGGGGTATTCCATACCATGTAATGTCATGCTCAGTATAAAAACTAAGGGGGGGGGCTCTGGGTCCCGGGGGACAGGCTCTCGTTCGGTTCGGCGGGTGGTGAGCAATTGCATTGTGCATCGCCTGCTTTGTATATTGTTGTTGTTGTTGTTATCACTGTTATTATTACTGTTCTACTTTGTTTTATTTCAATTATTAAACTGTTTTTATCTCAACCCGCGAGTTTTCCTACTCGTGCCCTCCCGATTCTCTCCCCCATCCCACTGGAGTGGGGGGGGTGCGYGAGTGGCTGTGTGGTGTKTAGGTGCTGCCAGGGTTAAACCATGACACCAGGGCAGGAAAGAAGGAAAAGGGTCTGCATGTGCCTGTGATTTGTGTTAATCTGCCAGCCTGTTAGTGGGACCACTAACTTGTGGTGTGAGCAGTTTTTTCTGTCCCCAGCACTCTGCCATGCAATGCTGTTGCCTGTTTGCTAGCCCCTGTGATTAAATCGCACCGTTTGATTTAGTAGCATCTAATGTTCATCCTGATAACAAGAGGTACAGGACAATTGAGAATGAAATTAAATTATCTGCAAACCCAGTGACCCACTTTCTGTTTTAAATAGAGCAGAAGTGTTTAAAATGTACAATTTGTTCATTCATCTTGCAGAAGGATGTGTCGGGAAGAAATGGTTGTGCTGTGCATAATAGTTCAACAAGGAAAAGCTAGTATGATATGACAAATTATGTGTAGAACTGCAATGATGAAATAATTGATCTTCTGGAGTTTATTTTAATTGTTGCTTTTTGTCTTTCATATGCAAATAGACAACTGCTGGTCTTATAAACTATTTTACAGCTCAGAGGGGAACGTATTAGCTGTCTTGTTAGTAGCATTCAGCAAAGCGTCATCTTCCCAATGCGGGGAATTAGTATAAGCAGGGTCTAGCAAAGATAACTCTGTTATCGCAGTTTAGACTTCATATCCTTACATAACTGAAATTCAGAGAAACAGGTATAATAGCACGTACAATTTAGATCTTGCTGTAGAAACAAATGTATTTCTAATTCACTATGTAGAGAAAGCCTAACCCTAAGATAGGATGATGCCACCTACTTTATCAATATGTTCACTGTGTCAATTTGTATGGAACATAATTACTATTGTTTTAAGTAATTGCAGCTATCAGTAAGGGTCTTTGAACAAGGGAGAGCATACTCAAAGACAATAACCTTTTCAGGAATTAATGGTGCTATAATTTTCTTAAAATATCTTTTCTTTTTGTGCTTATGCAACTGTCTATCACTCTTTGGCTAATATGCATGTATCACATGCTGGTCTGAAGAACTCTTTTTTCCTATTTTCTTGATTTGCTAAAAGGGAAAGATCTTAGCTAACAAGGGAAAATGATCTTCTAAGAGAACGTTTCTACAAAGAGCAAAGTGTCACCTTAGTTGTCTCCGGTTTGCACAGTATTTCTTTCTCATCAGCTACTTTCTTCCCTCTTACTGTTGTGTAAGTAGACCATTTACAAATGAAAAAACCTAGGAAAAAAACCCCAAAGGTCTAGCAGTAGTGTCTCCCCAACTCAGCTCCTATCAGCATTTATAATATCCTTTAMTGTATTTATCTTAATTGTCAGTCCAAGGTGGACCACTCAGCACTTAGACTGCAGGCCTCCAAATTGAACTGACTAACCTTAAGTTTACCCTCAACAATGTTAACATATATATATTAGTTATGCATGATACTGAGAAGGTTTTTTTTTTTAACAAAGAATAGGGAGGTTGAAGATAAAACAAAAAAGAAGATATTTTGTCTGTGTCCTGTCCTGAAACTCTGTTCTGTGATGCTGTTCCCAAAGGATGTAAAAATCCCCATAGACTGCAGTGACTTTCTGCAATGACAGTTCAGTTATATTTTTGTCAGGTTTTATTGTGGCATTTCTTATGTCTGAGAACTAGCATGCTAAATTGAAATTTATTCCTCCAAATAATAAAGGATTTGTTGAAAGAAGTCAGAAACCTTTGCTAAACTGATAACCATACTTTCCCTGTCTCAAATATAAAATAATAAAGCTATTTTATTTTTGTTTGTTTTTTAGAATTTCAATAAAATCTTGCTCATTGTTGAAACTAATGAAACCCGTTTTTTGTGTGTTGTATCTGGATTCTCTGGTGCAGATGGATCGAAATCACAACACAATCTTTACCTTGGCCCTTACACATCTTTTCTTCTTTTTCTGGCCATCCATATTTACAAAACTTAGTATCTTCATGAAACTATTAAAAATACTAAGGTATAATTAAGAATATAAAGGTATTAAGAATATGTTTAAGGTGTTGAAGACAAGATCTATCTTAACATCTTTATGGTATTTACGACAGTAAGTTCAACTGTCAAATCTGTCTGATAAATGGCAATGGGTTCAAAAGAGGAAGAGCACACAGAGATACAGACAAACATGTAGATATTCACACACAGACTTGAATCCTTGGTGAATTTAAACCTCATTTCTTTGAGGCAAAGACCAAGTATGGGTAATTTCAGCTTGTCAGTTAAACTGAGGAAAATCTATGATGAAGCTTAATATAGCCCTTTTTCTTCAGCATTGAGGTGGCTATAAGTTCATCTGAAAAGGTTGAAAGTTGTAGCTTACAGAAGTAATAGACGTACATGGTGTTTAGGGGCATTAAATTGCATTTGTCTTTCTTGGTTACTTTTTAGCTTGGGCTTATACCCAGTAAAACATGCTGTCAAACCTGACTAATGCCACTGACGTTTATAATTTGTAGCACAGAAGGATAGAAACTGAAAAGATAAGATCCTGCATTTACTTAGTGGTATTAAATGGTCAGTAGCTCATTATTCTAATACAGTTATCATTCTTCAGGTGACCCTTACCCATGAGTTAGGGTATTTGATAACAGATTCCTCCACCTCTTGGGGGAGTGTCCTACTCATTAGAGAGGTGAAATGTACTGTGAAGTTTGATAGCCCTAAATTTCCCTTGTTGGTCCTTGTGTAAAAGAGCACTTGCTCAGGRTGCTGAGGTATTTGTGCCTGCCAGCCCAGCGGGTGAGATTTTGACAGGATGAGACTTGGTTTCAGAAACCCAGCTGTGCCTAAAAAGGGCATTTGGCACCTCTGTTTATGCCCCTGAATCTTGTCCTTTTTACCTAAAGAAAAGAGCTAGATAGATCTGTGAAGGGAGGTACCGAAGGCAGCTGGCAGATATTTTGAGAAGCGCAGCATCCTAACTGTTGGATGTGAGCCCTTCAATCCCTTCCTGGATTTGGGTCACAACTCATGTCCTACTACTGTAYGACATAATTTCAGAGGTGGAGAAAAGCTACCATGTGTGCATATAGAGCCTGCGGGTGTCTTTAATCTTAGGAACTACTAAGTTTTGGGGCCTTGTGGCAAGCTGTTTATTAAATACTTGCAAATTTGAGTTCTTTTTTTTCCCATCTCTGGTATTTAATCCAATGACAGGTGGCAATAGAAATGTAAGGTATGTACCTTCTTGGCAGCCTTTTAGGGTTTCTGGTAGCTGTGGTGAGGTGGGACGTGTTATCCACTGCCATGTCATGGCATACTCCTGCCCATTATTAAACTCAGCACTTCTGTGAAAATCCTATTTCTTTTCCCTAAGGGTTTGGGATTAGCTAGTCAAAGAGTCTTTTGCTCTGGAGGGTTAATATTGCTATATTTCTGCCTTCCCTTGGGGAAGAAATACTGTCTGGTGTGGGTGAAGAGGCAAACAAGCAAAATACGGATATCGTGGACAGAGAACAAATTAATTAGTTCCTCATTAAAGGGACAGAGAGAGATACTGTAACTATAGTAACCACTGCCTAGATGAACTTCTACCCACCTCATTGTAACCCACTTGGTTACAACAAAGATTTCAAGCCATTGTTATTTGTTGTACAGCTCTTCCTCTAAATGAAGAGTCACATCATAAATAGTTGTCAAATATACATATATACATATATATATATATRTATTTGTATATTCACACACATACACAGGCTCAGAGAAACTGAGTTTCCTTATGATTAGCTAGACAGATGGGTAAATCCACCCATATAAATACACATCAGTGGTATTTGTAATATTTTTTTCTTGATGACTAATGGAAAACAAATGCCATAATGACTGAGGAACCATGTTAATGTTTAAGAATACTTGTATCTGTGTGTATATTTCCATTCTCTGAAGCATAATATGTTTCATTTCAGCTGCTTCTTTCTAATAAAATACCATTAACATTTAAAATTTGAGTAAATGAAGTATGTCTCAGAAATTCTGTTGCCTGTATCAGAGCCAGTTTCTGATCTCTCTCAGGTCAGCAATGCCATTAACCTGTTCCACTGCACTCACTTCACACCCGGCTAACCTCATTAATGCACAATACTACTCACCTACTTGGAATGAAATGACTAACATTTAACCTACTGATATGATCAAGCATAAATCTGAAAGACAAATCACTGGCAAATGTTCTCCCTTCTAAGAAGGTCATATCGAGACTTACAATATTCATTGTCCTCAAACTGGCCAAAATATCCTGGTCTGTACTGAAATCAAAGGGCAAATGTGAGTTAAACCTAACGCCTTAGCAGCTATTTCCAAGTCCTATATTTTATGGCCTTTTAACTAGAAATCCTGAGAGCGCCTAGTCAGCAGAACTGAACATCTTTCTTTGGTTCAAAATGCTGTTATTGCCAAATAGCAAGTCCTCACATTTATTAGTGATAATGAAACCACTTAGCTGTAATATTTCCATCAGCATTAAGGAGATCAAATTTCAATCAAAGTCCACCAAGAAAGATCCCTTTGCTCATGTCAGTGAGGTGGTATTATAGCAACTGAAATGCCACGGAGGATCAAATATATTTCTACACAATTTCTTTTACAACAGAGCAGTGAAAGCTCACCTGCCTAGTCTTACAATCATGCCCGTACTTCCAGTCACTGAAATGTGTGGGGTTTATGGGTCATGGGACCTATTCTGATAGCATTTTTGGCCTTTTAGACTGGTTCAGTGGAAGTGTAGAATTTTTTTTGTGCTCAAACAAGCTCCTGCATGTTTTCTGCCTGCCGTTAACTTTTAAAGTTAAAAAAAATCCTTGCCCCTCAGTGAAATATCTCCGTTAGTCTGAATACCAAGGCAAAATTTCAGCGAAACATGAGTTCCACTGAAATTTCTTATGGTTGCAATACGGCACAGGACTACTTCTTTCCCGAAGAAAAATCAGGCTCTTCAGGATCATGACCTTCCTGACACAGTTCCTGGACATGGGCTGCTGCTTGCCCTTTGCAGGTACAGGGCCATGCAATGAGTGATCCTGGGCCTCCCAGTGAATACTGGCCACACCGACTCCTGGGACTTTCAGTACGCTTTTCTTGCATGTCTCCTAATCTGGGAGCATGTGGAGGCTGCAATTTCTGAGGTATCCAGAAAGCACAGCATATAGTCATTTGCACACGATAGTAGATAACTGATGCAGTTAACACAGAGAAAAACCTGCATGCATGAAATCCGCCTCAGGTTCCTCATCACGGTGGGGCTCTCCTAGGTTTGGGTTCAGGTGCCCTTGGTTTCCCAGAGTCTCCTCTTGAGGACGTTGCAGGCTCTTTCTCCTGTCTCAGTAACTTCTTCCCCAGAGATGCTTCTCGCCTAGGTATGCAAGAAATGGCAGCAACTCTGAACAGGAGGGCACTGAAAGGTGACAAATGCGGAGCCCCGTAATGTCTGTCTTTGAAAGCCACTTTACAAAACGCTGTGAAAGAATGTACGAGGCCTGCAATTACTTCTCGTCAGGGTACATCAGAAACAACCAAAGAAGCCCTCAAAAGATGTATTGCTTTAGGCTCTCGCCACCAGCAACATAGCAAACAGGAATTTGTGACACACAGTTTTAATTTGTTGCTCAGAATACTGTTGATTTGTAACCTGTCAAAATTATAAAAATGACTCATGTTTCTATTGTACCTACAGCACAGGATGTCAATGTAAGCATCTGGGGAGAGCTTTGTTTCTTTGTCACTCATACAGATGTAGTGGTATTTTCAAGTGTCACATGAAGTACTAACAGGTATACTCGTTTCCTCTTCTACCTTTGAAATAGAACAATACTTTCTGGTGTGTTTCAGAATGCACAGCAGATATCCCTTATTTTCTGCAATACTTTTCATAGAGAACTTCACTATATTTTCTTTTTTATACTACATGAATTTACTGATTCACTTCTTCCCCTTTCAGACCAGTCAATGGACAAGTGAACATCTTGTACTCCAGCTGAGATCATGCCTAGTGTCTTTTTCTCTGTGCATGTGAAGTTGTACGGTGAAATTCCTTTTCTGTACAATATTCTGGCAGAGCTTTAAGTTTTGTATATCCCACCTGACATCAAAAACTGTTTTTATGTTTGTGCAACTTCAGTCTCTTGAAACTGGGAATTGGAGGGGCGTTTATTGTGATTATGTACATGTGCAAAATGAACACTTGGAGCAACGTTATTATGGAATCAGCTAGTCAAGCCTGGCATTCATAATTACATCTCTAGGGCTGAGTCATACCACCTTTTTTCCATTAAAAATTAAAGTCTGCTGAATTTCAAACCTAGTTTTAGTGTCTATATTCCACAACTTAATTAGACTTGAAGATTGTAATATAACTTGCTATTTACATCATCAAATAATCTTCAGAAATAAAGACTTTTAAGTTTGTTCCCCAGTCTCATTTTGTGTGAATTGCTTTTTTATTGTTTCCTTTTTGGTTTCTTTTGCTAGCCACGGTCCCTAGCTACCTGCTTGCACTGTGCACTCTTCGTTCATTGCCAGTCCAAACAGCATAGGGTGCGCATGTTGGGACAAGATAGGAGCTGTGAGGTTTGCCCTTGGGCCTGGTAAAGTTACCCTCTCAAGCTGAAAACACTCAATATCAGCTTACCTCCAAGATTTACACAGTGACAGACTGCAGTGATATGATTCACACCACTATGTGCGCACACAGGTGTTTGCATCTTGAGACCTGTAAATGTCTGGCCTGAGGAGTATTCAGAAAATAGATGGATGGGTGGGTGGATGGATGGACGGACAGATGGATTGATTGGGAAGGAAATGGACACATAAAGTAAGCTGAGCGAAGGGGAGCTAACGCTGTGCTGACTGGACTGATTCTGCCTGGCACCTGAACACTGGTGGGAAGTGGGAGTTTTGACATTGCTGCTCCACAAACCAAGCATAAATGCTAGAGGTTCCACTTCTGGCCTCTCCAAAGGATAAGTAAGTTTGGAAAGGCATTCAAAATTTTATAATTTAAGAGTATTATAAACCATCTATGTAGTGTCACTATACTTCTGAGAGGTGCACCATCTCTGAATAATCTGAACCATGGACCATTGACTGCCTTTTTTGTAGAGGATTAATAATGTGCAGAGACAATTTCACCTTTTGGACAGTGTATTGTATTTAGTTCAGGTTAATAATGACTAAAAGTAATTAGTCTTGGTAGCCTATGTAAAACAAACTGGTTGTCTCAATCTCCAAAGGACACGTGGCACAATAACAGAGCAAATAGGAAACTAATACTTTTTACAGCAGTATCTTACATCCTTTATCCAGGTTTCCCTGGCTTAAATGCTTCATTCAGCAGGATGTATAAATAAGACGACTTGTCCTTGGTTTCCCTTGAGCCAAGCACAGTTCAGCCTCTAGTCCTTTATTTCTTCTCACCTCCAAACTCTTCTTTCAATACTCTTTCAAGAAGCAATCAGTCAACCCTTACTCTTAAATAACCATCACGTTCAGACGGGAACAAGAACCTAATGGAGTCTAGAGTTTAAAATACTACTCAGGAGTCTCATTTTTTACACTGCAGATACCTAACTTGCTGGACGTTGAGGTCCAGAGTTACAACATTCCTCCAGACCTGTTCTCAATCATATTTAATACTAGTTTGGGATTCTTGCTGACTATTCCTCAAATCAGAACATCTTGTCTTTGGTTTACTTTCCTTAACTTTCACTGTGGTCAGAGAACTTGAGCAGCTATGAAATGCTCCAGTTTTGGGCAGAATCCTGGAAACTATTTCGAGCCTCGGCTGTTATTTGTGGTCCCTTTCCCCCGCCGGGGTGCTGCTCTGTTTTCCATCACTGCAGTTCAGCTGCATGCCCTAACTGCAAATGACCTCCACCACCTTCACCGCTTCTTTGCCAAGTGGGAGGTAGCACCTGTTCACAAACCAGAAGCCTAAACTCTGTGCTGTGCATTTCCACAATGCTTTTAGTATTAACTCTTTCCTCTCCCTTCCCAAAAGGTGTTGTAACTTTTCAGCCCACCGAACATTTTCAACTGGACATGACAGAAGGATGGAGATCTCAAAGATACGAAATTGCTCCTAGTTTTGTAGGCAGCTGGTGATAAGGGAGAGATTTAGTGCGCTCTCTGACAGAAAGTCTGTAGCTTCTGCGCTCTAGACTTTTACCCTCTGTTTGGCTTACTGATCATCCAGTACAACGGGGGATAGCTCAGAAATCACATAAGCATGGGCTGCTTCTTTCTCTGTATACAGGAAACCAAATTTCATGAGCTTTCCTGCTCAGTAATGATCTGTTCTCCACTTGCGGCTTTTAGTATTAGATGCCATTATCTTAAACCAAAAACAAAGCCTATGCTTAAATTAGTAACTTCTTGACAAGGTGTAACCCAGAGTGAATTTTCTGATAACTTTTTTTCTGAAGTCATGGAAATGTTCAGCCCAGATCAGCATGAGTGAACAAGTATTAGCAGCAATGAAGGCAGTATCAGGGAAAGCCTTGGGAAACATGGATTTCACAGCATTAAATCGGAATATATTAGGGGAAGAAAAAGCATTCACATCTGAAAAGAGGCTATAATGGGACAAAACCGAATTTAAATGGAAATCTTGATGATTGAGAATGGGGACATGTGCCTATTTCAGAGGAGAAAAGAAAATTAATGTTTCACGTGAGGCGCTGTGAAGGTGGCAGAGGTTTATTAAAGAACAGTTTTAGAGAAAGCTGCTCTTGGATTTTAGTAGCATAACTACTGAGGCTGCCGGCCATGTGGCTACAACAATGATGGAATACTTTAAAATATACAGGAAGATTCACAGGTTCACTGTTCCTAACTGTGTAGCAGTAAATGCTATGCTACGCAAAGTAGAAGCATATGCACTGTTTACCTGCATATGCTTTTAAAAAAAAAAAAAAAAAAAAATTATATATATATTATATATTTTTAGTCAAAAATATGTATTTTTGGCTAAGCCACTAAACTGCACAGGTGCACCCAAGCTAAGGGAAAAAAGAGGAGTTTAAATCCAAGGTGGGAGGAATGCAAAAAGGGAAACCAGGATCTGCCATTTCATTCTTTGCCGCAGCCCATTTGAACCACGCTGTGTAGGGTCCCCATTTGGGGGGCTCCACGCTGGGACTGTACTCACAAAACCCAGCTGAACATGTGTGTGCYGTGAAGGTTAACTATCCATCTTCATCAAAGGGTGTGACTGGGAATTAAATGAGTAAATAGAAACATAATGTTGGTATGCAGCAAGAGAGGGAATCATCATGCCCCAAGCGCATGAAGATTTTATCATTTTGGTTCTACTTTAATGCCCTATTTGTCTGGAATCTGACTTGGCTTCAGGCACACGTTTCTGTGATACCTTCTGTATTAAAAGTTTGCCTCATTTCACACATTAAAAAACTGGAAAATACTTTTAGGCCACATGCCCTTCTCTAGCTTTACTTACAGTTTATTTTTAGAGTTTATTTGGTACAAAGTGATCTAAAGCATACACTGTTTTGCCTCATGATATAAAACGTTTAATTAGTTCTGTAACTATCTAATGAGATTTGAAGAAGGAAAGACTTTCAAAAGTCTTCTCTTCTCCTTTACAGAAAGAAAATGAAAAAAGGATTTGTAGAAAACATCCAAATCATCACATGTCTAGAATGCATCTCTTAGAGAGGTTCAGATATGCTAAAATACAAGGAAACAGACTAAACTGAGGAATTAATAAAATATGATGTAACAGGGTAAAATAGAAAAAGAATAAGTGAGCAACTGGCAGATAATGAGAAAAATGTTAAAGTACGAAAGGCAGTATTCCTGTAAGTCCAGGGTTAACTTTATTAACACTAAAACTTTCATGCTGTAAGAGATGTACTAATAGAAAATAATAATGATGTGAAGAAGACAACATAAAAGCTTTTTTATTTTCAAGCAAATGTAAGAATATTAAGATTTTAGAAATAGGAATGAACAAACTATGTAACAGTTCAACATGAATTATGTAGCCTTTCTGATAGTAATGAATTAATAACAATGCACATTAACATTATGCATTATGCATTAGCATTAGCATTTATGTATTATGTTTAAGATGTTTATAAACTTATTACTTTATTACTTTATATAATTGCACCATAGTATCAGGTTAAACTTGTTTAACTAAATCAGTTACATTCTTAGTAATACCCATTTAAAGTGATAATAGAGGGTAATAATACTTCCTAATCATAACTTCATAATCACAGTAATAACTTTTAGACTTTTAAAGTAAGCGCGATTAGTAGTGCAGCGATGAAGCGCAGTATTGTTTCTCTTGCCATATATTTTTGCTACAAATTTTACCAGCTGCACATTTTACCTACGACTGATGCGTATGACTAGACTACAACTGTTACATCCACACCTGATTGAAACAGAGCTTCTTGCAGTAGATCTGTGCTTCCATAGCCCTTAAACAGTCACCATACCATGTGCTTGTGCGTGCTTCATTTGCATTCACCAGCGCAGCAAACTGCTTRTTGTCTGTTCCAGTCTGATTTAAAGCATGGACGTACAGTGAGTCATGGCAGGAGTGAAAATTATTTCCAGTAGAGCAGAAATTAATATATTAGTGGTTCAGAGTTTTACTGTTATTTGCTTGTGGAAAGTAAAAGCCCTACCTCAACTCTAAATAACTGAAAGCAGAAAAAACAGTGGTTAAACGGTGCTTGCAGTTCTTGTTTTGACATGTTCTGTATCACACTCCCTTCCACAAGCAACAATGTTTAGATTGCCTTAAAAAGATAAACTAGAAAGCATCTCTAATTATCTCTTTTGCTCATAGATATTGCCTGGTACTGCAACAATCATAGAGACTACGAAATGTGTRTTTGTTAATTAACAGCTTAATGAGCTACTCTCTCAGAAAGTTAATCAGGTCAGTCTTCTGGGTTACAGCCATTATTTTTAAAAC
Source organism: Phoebastria nigripes (assembly GCA_035582835.1). Lineage (NCBI taxonomy): Eukaryota > Metazoa > Chordata > Aves > Procellariiformes > Diomedeidae > Phoebastria > Phoebastria nigripes. The sequence continues at coordinate 298,324 of JAYKAV010002887.1, read as the reverse complement.
AAACAAATAAAACCCATTGATAAATCTCTTTCTTGGGGTTTCTTTGGGTAGATGTTAGGTGATGATGTCAGGTTCCGTGCCGTGCACTTTTGCTAATGATAGCATTGGAACAAGGAGGACACTAACAATTACAAACTTATCAGAGGCAAGAAGGCAGCTGACCCAATGCTTGCAACTGTAATTAAACTGAGCCCTGTGGCTAACAAGAAAATTGTGATAAATGAAGCAAGAAATTGTTCATTGTCTGTTGTGTCCTTTTCCTTTTGACAATAATATTTGTAGAAGAAAACAGTCATGAAAATATTCTGTCACGAAAATCTTCTGTCACATTCACAGTTGCAAAGCATTACAACCATTATCATAATGAACAGGGCTGAGGTTTGGGATGGGCAAATTGACTAGGAAAAAAAAAAAGATAGCTGGTAATTATCCTTATCTGTCTCTGATCAAAATAAAATTATCTTTCACTGCTAATCTGTTAATGACTTCTGTCTTTACCTGCTGCCCAGTAGCTTTTGACTCTTTCTTTTGCTGCAGTCTGACTAGCAAGTAATTATGCAGGTTAGTATTTTGCATTGCTTTGGAGCTTTACTTAATATGTTTTAGCTTAAAAACAGATTTAATCAGGTAAGTGTGTAGGGAGAAGTGCTGTTCCCCTCTCAATGCAGCAGGCTGTTAGATAACTGGGTTGGGACTTTTGTTTAGGTTTGTCTTTTTGAAGTCTTGTGAAAGCTAATCAAGGCATTATAGTCCTAGTATTTCTTAATTTGATTGTTAGGCGGTGTACTTGAATTATTCTGTGGCTATCATGATGAAATTCATTCTAGTAATATGTTGAATAATACCAACAAGCCTAATGCTCAGAGCTGTATTACCAGCAGTGAGCTGGTAATGCCACCCATGGAGTGGAGTGAATGTTCATTCAGCCTTTGTGAAAGCAAAGATGCTTTGACAGTGAGCTCTGACTGAAAAAACGCTGGGGTGATTTTTAGGCTTGCTGTTTCAGCACCTCATTTGTGATGCCATGTGCCTCATCTTACAACTGCTTAATGCCAGTCCCTGTGCCTCCTGCTCTGCCCCTGCCAGAYTCTGGGCCCCAAGACCTGTGCCTGAGCCTGCAGACCCCCGTGGGCACAGCCTCCCTCTCCCATTTGCCTGTGGTGAGCGATGATACCTGGTTGCTCAGGTCGGGCGTCCAGAAAGCATGCTCCTGTGTCTCTCCAGGCTTGTCTCGGTATTTTTGGCTTGGTGTGCTGAGCTAGCCCTCTTGTCTTGGAGTTGCTTTAAAGGGAATTGTATTCCTGCACAAGGTAGCTCCAAAATCTCTGCAAGTCTCTCTTGTGTATGCATGTGTGTTGAGTATGCTGCAAATCTGAATGCAATAGAATTTTGCATTATTAGGAGTGAGCCTTGATCTGTTCTTACTACCAGACACCAAAAATCTTGATGTTACAGTTTTCTGACAAAAATAACAAAAAAGTATTTTCAGCTCCTTTGTTCTTTACTGAAAGCATTTAAACACGCTTTATCTGAAAATATTCTAGTGTATAACTACCAAGAGAATCAGTTGCTACAAGAAAGSTCTTAGATATGAGTGATTAATGACTAGAAGCACTGATATTTTTTAATTATTCATTTTGCAAGTAATAGRATTTACTTGTAAAAGGGGTAAGAGTAACATAATATTTATTATAAACCTCATTGCACTATTAATAAGGCAGATTTTCTTCTTGGCTTTAGACATAAATATGTTCTTTTTATCTATTTGTTTTATACATGTGATAAAATGAATGATGATAAATGCAACAGACTCTGTGTTTAGCTCAGATTGCTTGTATCATCTTATTAACATAGATTTCTAGTGATGGATGATGCTTATAGTATAATGTTTTCCCTAACCACAATTTCTCCAGCACAATTCTCTGCACTGATCTTGCTAAGAAAGGACATTAAAAAAAAAAAAAAAAAAAAAANAACAGACTCTGTGTTTAGCTCAGATTGCTTGTATCATCTTATTAACATAGATTTCTAGTGATGGATGATGCTTATAGTATAATGTTTTCCCTAACAACACACTCCCCAGCACAAGTCTCTGCACTGATTTTGCTAAGAAAAGAAATAAAAAAAAAAAAAAAAAAAAAATTATTAAAACTACTTAAGAAGGCAGTCACTGCCACCGTCAACTGGCCTGGCAAGACATCTTCATCACTAAATTGGCCATTAAGAAAGTTAAAGCTGTTATTTCTTGCCAGACTTCCCTGCTCCTCTAGAACTCCTCTGGAAATTTTCAGGAGGGATTCCTGAGAGGCTGCAGTGACAATATCCTGCAGCCACACGGTAAGTCCTGTTGCTTTTTAATATGCTTTAGAGTTTTGCTAAAGTCAATGGCATGTGCTGTTACCAATTTAGTTCACCCCTTCTACCCTGGCGACAGTTTCCTATTTTTCCCCTCCCCTCCTTAGAGAATCTGCAGTATCCTAGAAAAAAACATCTGCTGGGTGAAACCTATTTGAGGATGTGAAAAAAAAATCTGCCTAGCAATGAGAAATAGGAGGCCATAATTTTTTAGTGTAGTTGAATGGTCATTTGATCATAGCTGATGCATACCTGTGTTGGGAAGAGATTTCAGTCAGCAGAAAAACACATAAGAAAAGGCACTAGTTTTAATCTGAAGCTGGGCAAAACATAAATTTGAAATGAAGTCAATGGGCCCATTTGTGGCCCAATGGTTGTAGTTCAAAGAGATATGATAGGCTCCATCGCAATTACTAGGTGACGTACAGTGGCCTATTTATGCCACTATACGTCACTACAGAGGCTTATGATATCCTCAGTGTGAAATTCTATTGAAATTAAGAAATAACACYATAAGTTCCTGAATTGAAAGCTTAATGTTGTTTTATGCTGGGCTTGTGCTGTTCCATGGATAAACAAACGTTGAAATTATGCTGTATTTTGCCATATAACAATTGCTAAACTCTGGAAAGTAGAGCAGTCTGTAAAATAAAACCATTTCTGTCATAATTGTGCTTTGTTTTCCTTAAACRCTTTGACAGTGTAATTTATCTGCTAAGTGTCAATGTCCAGGAAAAAAAAAAAATCTGTTTGCTAATCTTTTTAGTTCTAGGGTTTAATGTGATGTTAATAATCATGCCCACAACTTGCATAGATTTAGCAAAGGCATGAATCACAGTGCAATTATATCTTAGTGAATTGAGGAATTTGTAAGCGAGCCAAAGTACTTAGCAGTTCCTGCTGTAAAAGTAGTATAAGAATATGGTATAGTGTTTCCAGATGCAGCTCTATTACAAGCTGCACCAAGAGAAGTCAAGGGGAAATTTTCATATTTTTGTGTGAAAGCAAAGAAGAAGCTGTTAAAGCGAAGGTGGTCTTAGTAGCCACAAAGTAGTTTAGATTGAGGCAAGAACAATAGAATTGTGATTATTAAATATAGAAATCCAGGAAATACTTATCTAAAACTACCCTGTAGTGATGCGCATTCATATTTTTTTGCAGCATAATAAAAAATTTTTAAAATTAGCATTTGAAGGGTTCTTTATCCAGATTGCAGAGTGATTAATGTTGCCCTATCTCACTACTGCCTGGCTCTTTATTGCTGAAGGAAGATTTGCTGCCTTCAAGGACTGGCAGTGTCCTGGGAGCTTATGCAGGCTCCTGTACCACTGGTGGGAATGGGGAAAGGCCTGGCAGAGGAGGGGTGGGGAGATGCTGCAATATGTTTTACTTTTCTTACAAAAAGGTTACTTGCAAGTGAACATCCAAATGATTTTTTTTTTTTTAAACTTTCTAACTGCTATGCCAGGTAGGACACTTAAAAGTTCCCTAAATTGGTTTAATCAAAATCAATTTTCACCTGATTCCTCAGAGTCATGTTTTTAGATTAGAATTTAAGTTTTAAACTGTGATTGCTTTGTCATATGCTAAAAAGTTGAAATGCTCCGTTTCTACTACTCCAACTTCCTCTTATCTGAAAATTGTAGGAAACAAGGTTGAAGAACCTGGGGAGGCTGTCTAGTCTGGCGCAGCTGAAATAATTTGGCCAGTGCTTTACATCTAACTGATGAGTTCCCCTCTGGCTTTCCAGGTTAAAGAGGGGAATGGAGTTTGCCCTGTGCCTCAGTTGCCATTGCAGGGGCCTGGGGCTCTAGCCTCGTGAGTGAAGCAGGGAAACTCTGATCTAGCCAATTCCTCTGCCCCAAGCAGGACCAATTATGTATAAATATTTCCTGACAGATGTTTGTATGATGTGCTYTCAAAAACTGCTAGTGATGGAGATTTCTCCACTTCTATTACAAAATCTATCACAATGCTTAATGCTGGAAATAAATCTCTCTTGATCTCTAGCTCAAATCTCCCTAGGTGCAATTTAAGTCTGTTATTCCTTGCCCTTCCTGCAATGGACATGGAAAACAGATTAATCTCTTCTCCTTACAAGGAGCATTTGCATGTTAGAAGGCTGCTCAGTTAAACTAAGTAGCTGCAATTCATTCAAACCTTCCCTATAGGCCATTTTGTAGCCCTCTGATTATTCTTGTTTCTTCCTGTCGGTTGTCTCCAGCTGATCCATGGATGTCTTGAAGCTGGTACTCTGTGGGATGCAGTGCTACTGATGCATGAGCAGTGCTGAGCAAAACAGGTTGGATGCCTTGCATACAACCCTTTTTTTTTTTTATATATATATATATATATATATACACACATATCAGGGCACAAAGATAGCTTTTCAAGATTGACATTGTTGGGTACTATTAAGTTGATCATCTTCCTTCTTGTGTTTGGGCAGCTCAACCGTTCTAAGCACAAATACAAAATACTTTTCTTTTTTTTCCCCACACACAATCATTTCACAAACTTGTTGAGATTATTTTGAGTTCTCAAGCATTAATTAAAAAAAAAAAAAAAAAAACTTCAATAGAATCAAGCTGGAAAATGTCAGTCTTTTATACCTGTTGAGTTAAAATAATATACACCCTGCCTTCCCATATGGTTACAGATCAAGTAGTCTAATGGACTGATATCTGCGTACCATATTTATGTGCAGTGAAGGCAAAAACCTATACCACTGTTAACCACCTTTATAGAATCATTTAGGTTGGAAGAGACCTTTAAGATCATCGAGTCCAACCATAAACCTAACACTGCCAAGTCCTGTACAATTGTTCCTGCACAACTGTACTTTATTATGTTCTGATATTAGAGGGGTTTTAATACAAAGGGGTTTTATTACAACTAATCTCCCAGATGGTAAATGTTGAAATTACAGGTACAGAGAAACCAGATGGGGTCAAAATCTTTAGAATAGTTCTTCTTAAGCAGATTAGGATAATCTGGACCAAACTCTGCTATCCTTTTTCATGCAAGTCTTCATTTGTACATTTGTAAAGTAACTTCTTCTGAGGCAGATGTGACCTTTTTCTTCCTCTCGGCTCTGGACTATTATTTTACTTTGAATGTTTGATAAAACTTTCAGCAGAGTCATATCTTGCCTGTCTCTTTCTCTTTATGAATGTTCTTTCACGACTTCCTTGAGTTTCCTGCTCTGTTTACTTCTTCCTCTGTAATTCATTGCAATCTTTCTGACATTCTTTCAAATTTCAGGAAGCATCAGCGCATTTTCACTCTTTTGTTCAGTGACAGTTTGTCTGCAGCTGAAATCAGATGATGTCTCTCATCACTGGCAATATTTCCATTACATTAATCTCTGTTGTCACTATTTCTTTGCAGGTAGGCCACTGATAGGAGCAGTGTAATAAACTGCCACCACTAGGCATTAGCTAATGACACTTAATGCAATAATGTTGATGTTGGAAACAATATTCATTGCATGATGAGTCAGAGAAATCTAGAGGTTTTTCTAAGATTGTAAGTCATATYCCATATGCATTGTAGTTTGTTTTGCTGTACATAACGATAAACAGAATAATTCTTTAATAATGTTAGGGTGGCTATGGATTCTTTCTTTTTCTGTATGAGCTAAGATGGCATCAGTGTTTTTCCTTCCTTTGTTGCCTAAAAGCTTTCTGGGAATGGAGCTTCTGTGTGCATTTAAGTCAGCAGAAAAATTTACCCTCTTCTCACCTATGTTATGTGTACTACCTCCAAAAGAAGAAGAAGAAAAAAAAAAAAAAAATTTATGGGAGTAGAATGGCTGCAGCAGTAACTTGGAGCTGTCTAAGGACAAATAAATTTAATTATTGTTCAGTACCTCAGACCACTTTGTAACAAGACTTTTTAATTTTCACTGCTGAATCTGTAGTTCAGCAGGGTATCTCCACTGCTTATCCACATCTTACCAGTGTAGGTGGTACATACGGTGTGGATGGTACCTATATACTACTAAATGTAGTTGTAAAGGTGGAGTCTTTCAAAATCTTCTCTTTCTGTTGGTGCCCTGAGCAGCTTCACTGCTGATGTGGCTGAGCAGCCATGTCCCAACTGCACTCTGAAGCCTCAGTAGGAACCTCAGGTCACTCCACCCTCTATCAGAAGTGTCCTCATGGGCATGTACTCGAAGTGCCCAAGTACTTCCATGGGCTCAATAAAAGCCTTGAGTCCCATGGAATCACCTTTCTTATTACTTGTCTGTAGATTCCACCCCCCACCCACCCCCCCCAGTCATCCAGTGCTTATTTTAATTGTAATAAACATTTAAAGGTAAGGGTGTGGGAAGCAGGCAGAAGTACCTTCCTGGCTCTRCAGGCTTCCTTAAAGAATAGCTCTGAGAGGTGTGACTTGCCAGTGTTGAATGTTTTCTTAGCTCTCAGTCTTAGTTGTTATGATGCATTCAATGCCTCTATTCAATCTTGCAGGCAAAGCATGCAAAAAAWGGTATTGGATGACCTATATAATTTACAGTGAATGATACCTAAATCGGATACCAAAGTGAATAGACCCTGGTTTGTAAGCAGAGTATCACTTCTTTTTTTTGCAAATTCAATGTCTTGTTTGATAACACAACTCTGAAAGAAAAACTGCAGTTATAATGAAATAAAATAGGCACGAAGAGTATAAAATAGACATGTAATAGGAATATGTTAAAGCAGAAACACTTGACGCTGTTTTTGTTCTTTAAATTCTTCCTAAAGATGTCATAACCCATCAGACTGTGGCCATTTGTCTGAGTTGAAAATCTTTCCTTTTAACAAAAAGTGAAATGTTTCCATGGAGATCAGCCAGAGATAGCCAAATGACGAACTTCTTGGCTGTACTTTCAGTTTGGTTTCTATGGTTTCCAGACAAGGAGGGGGGGGAAAGTGAAGTTGCTGAGGTTCTCTTTCTTTCTTTTCTTTCCTTATTTTTCTGCATGTAAAAGGTTACTGTAAACCAAGTGATGGAATTGAAATCAGTGTAGGCCCACAACAAGCAAAGGTAATCGTTGTCATCTTGGTCCTTGAAAAAACCTTGTATAGGTCATATTGTGCAGTTTTACATCTGCGCTCATTCTAGGGGAAAGAAATCACGACAAAGAGATAAGACTTTCTTAGTATTATGAGTAAAGTTCTGCGTAGGGAAAATATGTTTGTAATGACGAGACTTACCTTGACTGTGCACTACACAATGAGAAAATGGTAACAGGATTGACAGTGAACACTTCTTTTTAAAGGATCTGAAAGCTGACAATGAAATACTGCATCTTGGAAAGACCTGAAAGCCTTCAGAAAAAGCAATGCTGCAGGTCTTCCTAATAATACTAAACTGGGTGGAAAATTTTAGGTATTACACTAGTGAGCAGGCCAGTTCATGGATTTCTGTACAGGGTCAATAGAACTCCATAATGCAAAATAAAACTGTCATCTTGACCTCTAAATTCTCATCTTTCCTCTCACCCAGCACCTTAAAGTTGCTTTTCTCAAAAAGTGTCATGTGGTTGTTTGGAACTGGTAAATACATCCTTTTCATTCTACTTCACTGAATGTTGCACAGACCACATTCCTGCTTCACAGATTCAAAATGTCACTGTTTTCCTCTCCATCCTGCTTCACTGCTTCTTCCTTCCCCAAGAACAGTGGGGTTTTAATAATTTCCCCCTCCCCCCCCCCCCGATACAAACTTATTTCCACTTCTCCTCAGTTTTTTTCAGGGCTAATTCCATTCTCTCCTATCATCTCTAACATGTTCCTGAGAAGCCGACTTCTATCTCTTGCCACTGATTGCATCCTTCTTTGTCTGGCTTCCTTGCAGAGACAAATTTATGATATTGTAGAAAGAGTCATAATTCAGAATAGAGTAAACAAGATGTGATGGTATTGCTATGTGAAACTAACTGAAGTGAAGATCAAGTGAAGCTTGATGACCTGTGAAGCCTCTTATATCTGCCCCGTATGTATGACTCTGCAAAGTTAATTGCTCATGCTGTCTCCCAGCAAGAAACTGATGAAAAAGCAAGCAATGTATATCACACAACTCGCTGTGATAAATAAAACCTTTCTTAAAAAAAACCCCAAAACCAAACCAAACCAAAAACCCTAGTTTAACAATCCAACCTACCCACTTTCCATTGAAATGCATGGTTAAAGAACGAAAGAAGCTGGCAATGGTCAAATTTCTTCTTGGTTCTAAATTAAAAAAAAAAAAAAAAGCCTTGATATCAAACGCAGGACACAAGAAAGTGAATATGTAATGAAAATAAGACCACAGAATATTAATACACTCAGACATAAAATCTCTTCTTTCCAAGAGCCTTTGAAAAGTATTTGAAATCTCTGCAGAAGACAGATGGTTGGTGCTAGCAGAATAACGGAGAAAGAGTCCAGGAGGTGTCACCAGCCTGACCCACAGTAACTTAGTTGAGGGAGGGCTACAATACCTTAAACATGTGTGGGGCAATGGAAGGTGACAGGTACTGCTGCTTACAAGCCAATTGATTCCTGGGAGCCGTGCTCGCTCTTCTGCCGGCAAAATGAGATGAAGAGATGGGAATAAGTCTTGTATGAACTGCACAGGGAAGGGCCATCCTTTCCACTTATGGCAGTCTCTCCTTAAATTGTCCTGTGTATTGCTACGAGAGTGCAAACAGCAGCAAGAAGACAAAAGAAGCAGTGGCAATCTAGTGTAACTCTGCTCTCAAATACCCTTAGGCGAGATGCAGTTTGCAGAAGCATTACCATGGGAATTATATTGAAATTGGTCTGTGTGGGTATGAGAGCTGATTAATATAAGCATTTAAAATATTAATTCATCCTTTACTTCAAGATCACTGTATGAATGGAGTCTTTTAAGTAATGAAATTTAATATTTACCTTGATTAAGTAATAATGAAAATAGTTCACCTATGCCCACTTGTAAATTATGAGAAAACAGAGTTTTCACCTATGTAATGATTTTTAGTTGTGTGCAGTACACTAGAACAGAACTTGTTAGTGGCTTGCAGAATGGTGTCTTAACTTGTGTAGAAAAGACCCTCCATGAGGGAAAATATTTTCCTGGAGGGTATAGACTCTATGTTGTTTAGTGGAATAGCTTTCAGAAAAGACTTTGTGCGTTGTGTTCATCATTGCCATTACTCTGCTTTCCTTTAGTTATATTGCCTGTTAAACTAGGATAATGGTCTGTCATTCTTTTGTTCTTCAAACCAGTGTTAGTTGAGATATGGCCCATGTGCCAGATGTGCTTCATTACGAAATTCCTCCTCTCCACAACATGTTCCTGTTGCCCTCGTCTGGGTGCATCTCAGGACTGTCTCTCACCCTTGCACCTGGGGAAGGGTCACAGAGCCAAAATGCTGGGGTGTCAGTCAGAAGCTGCTCTCATTTCCTCTGCTGTGACCAGTCACATGCCCATCATGTGAAAAGCAATGCCTCTTTTCAACATGTGCCAGATGTGCATCTTTCGACATCCATGACCTGCAAGGAGGACTGCAGCAGCTAGCTGTTCTGCCTGCTCCCCCATGTTGCAGTCCCATGACTGATGCTGCCACACAGCTAGGATGTGACTGTACTTTGGCTGGGGAGTGGATATGTAAATAATCGTGACAGGAGAGGGGGATGCAGCTTCCAGTGCAGCAGAAATAGATCTATGGCCACCCTCTGGCTGAACATGTAGGTGTCACTTCCCTCCTCTGCACATTTTTGATAAGTTGAAATAAAATTACTTACCGTAAATTAACTTCAAAAATCCATATCTCCTCAGCCATACCTTTCTGCAGTGATCTCTGTTGCTTAGAAAAGGAGAATAAATTAACAAGCATGAGGTTTTTTACCTCTGCTTGGAACCCTGGGCTATCTCTCTGTTATCGGAACTTTGCAGGAAAAATGTTGGTTTTCACCCTTCCGGGGAAATCTTYTCCACCTAAGCTCGTGACTCTGCTCTGCCTCTTTTTAACTTTGCAGAAAGTGCTCCCCAACCTTAAGCTTCGCTAAACATGTTCTGAGATGCCCACAAAAATACTTGTTGATTTTGGGTCTACCAATAGTAAAAACAAGGAAAGACTCCTGTAAGTCTGAATACTTGGCTTTTAGGTAAAAGATTGGAAACAAAAGGCTGCAAGTAAAACAAGCCTGACGTCATCTAGCTTAAATTTAAAGACAAGGTGATGTAACTACATGATTTTGCTTAAAATCCTCGAAGGACTTCTGAGAGAGAGAGAGAGTGGTCAGCAAAGTCAGAAGAGCCCATAAAGCTGGTGGATGAAAACAGCCAGAGTCTGTGGTGAAGGTAGGTTTTCTCCAAAGATAGTTTGTCTTTCTGTATTCCCAGCAACAGAACTTTCTGATGGAAGGGGTGGGGGGAAGTTCTTAAACCTGGTGGGAGAGCTGGGTGATGTGTGAGGCACTCCTAGCCTGTCCAGTACATCTATTCCCCAAACTTCACCACAGAATGTTAGATCCCTCCACAAATCTAGCCATCTGTCTCCAGCTCAACTTATCATACCACTTACCATGGATAGTATGGCACTGTTGATAAGAAGCCAGAATTTAATATAGTTTTAACTGCTATTGGCACTCATAGCCCTTTCTGCTTAGACACGCGGGAGACTGAGAGAACTTTATTGAGTACGCAGATGCTCCTGGGTTCAACGCTATCCCTGTTGTTGCTGACATTAGGGCTGATTTCAGGCATTCAGAAGTGATGCTGTAGACTTTGCATTTGAACTCTTAGTCAATATCTGTGTAAGAAGCTGCTAATTGCTCCAGAACTTGGCAGACGTTAAGCAGAAATAATAAGTCTGCTACTGAAATGAGTAACAAAATATTAACTCTTTTCAAAATTACTTTTTCAAGGTATATAGCACGATGAAGGAAATGAAAGGTCTTGAGGTCAATGTTCTGAATCCTTTTAATATTAAAATTGAACAATGAAATTCAAGATTCTTAGAGGTGTTGTCTGAATCCTTCAAAGAAGGTATAGTTTCCTCTTTTACTGGATATTCTCTGCTCAGGAAGTTATGTTGAAATATCCTTTGTGTGTCAAAAATTGTTAATGATCTGCTTAAATAGTTTTGTAGCTTAAGTATTTATATGTACAAGCAGATATATTTAAATATCATAGGAAAAGTTGTCTCCCAAGCAATCCTGACACAGTGCCTCTTTTTGTGCGGCAGTATCAGGGCTTGGGCATATTCATTCCCATTTCACACACCCTTCAGAGGTCACCGGTTCACTTGCCCAGTTTTGATAACCTGTCCAATCCAGTGAATTTACATGTGGGACTGGAAAGAGATGCTTTGATGTGAAGATTTTTCACTCTAAGGGCATGAGAAATGAAGAAAGGGAAAAATAGAAAGAAAAAAGAAATAATGCACAAGGTAGGTGTAGGTGTGTGAGGAAAGGTTATTTGGGAGTAAAGAGATACTCTGAGAGCAGAAAAAGTACTATTCTGGGTAGACGAACTGGCAAAACAGGGAGTTGGAAGCTTGGTCCAGAAAAAAGAGTCAAATTGAGTGCAAGAAGGAAGGATGCAATAGTTTTGAGAGATTCCTGAAGGACTTACCTTTGCTAGGAAAAAAAAATGTTATTTTTAGTACACATCCAAATTTTCATATAATGTAAATTGCATCTTGCTTCTAAATACACAAAGTGGTCAAATTGTGTAGTGGGCTGTTATCAAAGTCTCACTGCCCATGAGTTACCACCTCTGCAGCCTTTGTTTCGGTGCAGATGACATCCTGACCTGGTTCAGCTCTTGCTTTTACTGATTGTTATTGTCGTGGTTTAACCCCCGCCAGCAACTAAGCCCAACCCAGCCACTCGCTCACTCCCCCCTGGTGRGATGGGGGAGAGAATCGGAAGGGTAAAAGTGAGAAAACTCATGGGTTGAGATAAAGACAGTTTAATAGGTAAAGCAAAAGCTGCGCATGCAAGCAAAGCAAAGCAAGGAATTCATTCACTCCTTCCCATCGGCAGGCAGGTGTTCAGCCATCGCCAGGAAAGCTGGGCTCCATCACGTGTAACGGTTACTTGGGAAGACAAACGCCATCACTCTGAACGTCCCCCGCTTCCTTCTTCTTCCCCCAGCTTTATATGCTGAGCATGATGTCATAGGGTATGGAATATCCCTTTGGTCAGTTGGGGTCAGCTGTCCTGGCTGTGCTCCCTCCCAGCTTCTTGTGCACCTGGCAGAGCATGGGAAGCTGAAAAGTCCTTGACTAGTGTAAGCACTGCTTAGCAACAACTAAAACATCAGTGTGTTATCAACATTATTCTCATCCTAAATCTAAAACACAGCACTATACCAGCTACTAGGAAGAATATGAACTCTATCCCAGCCGAAACCAGGACAGTTATGCTTTGTTTTAGGATTTTAACCCACACCAGTTAAGATACATTTTCCACTTGCATTTACTTGTATTTTAACTCCTGTTGTTGATGCGTTCTCAATGTACTGCAAGCATGTCGGGACACTTTTCTAAAGGGTCATCTCCATACTTCTGCATTGCTGCAGAGTATACCGAGCCATTCCTGAACGAGCCACAACACATGGCTGTTAACATCTAGTATCTAAACTCTCTTGGAAAGCTTGTCTTTTGTTTCTACCGGGCTATATCTTCCTTCTCCGATGCTCAGGAGAGAAGGAGCTTCTTGCTGCCATCTATTGATAAAGCGGTGGAAGGGCCAGCCCGAGTCAGACTGCCTTGGCGCAGCTCACAGCCGCTCTGCCTGTGCAAACGCCTTGGTCGGTCTTGTTAATACTATTTTTCAAGCTCTGTTTATAGAGATAACGAGGTGGTGTTATCCTTACTGACTGAATAAGCAACAAATGACTTGAATTTGATGCCGGGTGAGTGAGGCTTCCGCATAACCAAATCTCAGCCACGGGCCGCTGGGTGTGGGAGTTCAGATGCCCCAGAGATGCAGAGAGAAGGGAGAAAGGGCTCTGGGGCTTTTGCCAGAATGAAATTCATAATAAATTGCAATAAAATTTAAAAGAGCTGACACTGAGATCATAATGCTTGTAAAGCAATGATTGTTAGACAGTTTGAGAGCACGAAAACCCTTTTCCAGGGCTATATTAAAGGCAGAGGACCACGAAAGCTCATCTAGAGCAAGTGAAGAGGACAGTGCGTAGGAGCAGTGATACAGCCAGGCGTGAGGCAATGTAACAGGCACATCTTCATGACAGTGCATCAGGGGGATGTGTAGGGTTTTGCTGGTGTCTGTAGCTTCACTGACCATGGGTAGTGTACAGGGGGTCTCTGGAAAGTGGGAGGGAACCGTGGGACCAGAGGTCTTCAATATTGGATATTCAAATCAATAGATGGGGAAACTGAGAATGCTTAAGTTGTGGAAGTGTGTGCTTCATTTTTTGTGCAAACAGCTCTGTGATTTATTGGTGTTTAATTCCCTGAATTGATGTGAAACTTATTTTTCTTTTCCATGTAGCTTTTGTTTCATACAATGACTTTCACACACAGGAAGATACTGMCTGCAGGAGGTTTTTGACATTTTTCTTTACATTGCAGGGAGTGGCTACAAGCTGTTGTCTCCTATGTGTAGAAGGAATCAGTAGATATTTGATCCTTACTATCTTTGCTTGCAAACACCCATTAAGGGTTAAAGTGCCACCAAACTAAATTCAAAGATGTTATATAAACAGAACATGTGAATTTCTTGCTATTAACTTAATATTCATGTGAAAATGCTAAAATTAGAAAGATAATATGGAATTACTGAAAGGAAAAATTCTAGCTTAAAAAAAAAAATCTAAAAATGACGCACTGAGTACTTGAGCCAAGCGCAGTTTTCTCTCTTACAGAGCTTTCTAATTTTTTTTTTTTAATGTAATTAAAAGATCCTCAGCAACTGCAGTCTACATCTGGAAAAGGAGAATATTAATGCCATTTTAATTCTTGCACAGGTCATTGGGGGAGAGAAATACTGGATATTGCACAGATAGTCTTTATGTTGTGTTTATTATCAATAGAGAATGCATGTAGGAAAAAAGCGCGCTCTCAAAAATAACCCAGGGCTTATTTCTAGTAAGATATAGTTAATAAGAGAAGAGTAAGAGTATTAGCGTCTGCTTATTAGGATCATATTATTCCTCAAAGGCTGTGATCTTCCCCACAGGAGACCCATAACTGTTCCATTGTACCAAGCCAGCTGCTGAAAAGTACACTTGGCCAAAACATAGTTGCTGCTGCTCGCGATGAGTAGCCTAGTCTGTGTGTCTGTCTGATCTTACAGAGCCCCAGCACCAGAAATGCTGGCCACCAGAACAAGCACAGCCTTTGAATCAGCTGTGTTGCTCTCATCAAAACATGTGAGTGTTCTTTGGTGAATTTGGAAGGACACAGTTTTGACCGGGTGACTAGATGGCCAGGCCTTGTGGCTGCTTCAGCAGATGCCTCAGGTGGTCATTTGCTGGCTGTCCTCACACTTACATACTTCACCTGCAAACTCATGCCTCTGGTGACTTGGCCCACTCTCCTGCACCAAACGTGTTGTGTAGGCATGATGTGTCCTCCTTACCAGGAACACCTAGGCTGCATCTGACCAGGTAAAATGAACAAAGTGCTGCTGAGGTATCTCCTTTCTTGCTGGCATTCTGAGCCTAGCAATAGTAAACTGCTCTTGATGGGCTGCCTCTCACTGTCCATTCACAGTGTCACCTCTACCATTTGCCTCACCAATGTTCATAGCTCCTCATTCAAGTGATCCAGGCCACAAAACATTTCACTTGGGTCTATTTGATTCAAATCAGGGAGAGCAAGCAGCTGCTATACAGTAATTGAGACATCAAATTTTTAAGATTGCTTTTTCATCAGTCTCTTCACTTAAACTTTGCTAAACTCCTTCCTGAAGATGAACATTTCCTGGAAAGTAGGGAGAAAGAATGAAAGAGGGAAAAAAGAGCATGTGTTTTTTAAAAATGTGCTCTAGGGGATGTCAGTGACAATGTGAAGGGTTGGAAACCATTTTGGAGGGTACAACAGAATGGGAAGGTTGTGCTGAGAGAACTGAGACCTAGGGAGAGGTTTTGCAAAATAAATATCATAGGAAGAATGTCAAATTGTTTTTTCGTGGTACATCTTCCACTGACAATCTATACATGAGCTTGAGAAACAATGTCAAGACTATGATGTTTGATGCTAGCACTATATGTTCTTGCTAATTTCTATATTCCCTCTGTATTTGGTGTTGATAAGATTACTGAAAGAACACTATGTTCAGTTCTGAAGTCCATAATTTAAAAAAAAAAAAAGTACTGGAGAAAGTTCAGAGAAGAAACAAAGAGTGAGAGAATGACTAGAAAATAGGCCTTTAATGAGTTCCTGAAGAATCTCAGTCTATTTAACTTATCAAAGGGAAATTTAAGGCCTGAAAAGTCTATTTATAACAGTGAGAATAATCTTTGATAAGAGATGTTCAGTATCTGACTTGTGAAAGAAGAAATATTCAAACTTGAAATAAGTGAAGATTCTTATTAAAAAGTGACTATCCATTGCAATGGCTTGTCAGAGTGGAGTAGATTCCTCAGCTCTGGAAGGTCTCTAGTGGTGTTTGGACACTTTTCTAACTTGTGTGTGTTGTGTTTTTTTGGTTTGACTTTTTTTTTTTTTTTTTTTTTTTTTTTTTTTTTACTATTAACATTACCTATCAGTTAGCATTTTAATGTCAGTCCTAAATGTTAAACAAATCTTAATTGGACGGATACTTGCTGTTTCAAGATACCAGTGCTAGAAAACAAAATCTTTCTTTTTCAGCACACAGGATCAAAAAGCAAGGTGCCCTACTGCTGTGTGTTCTTTGCGGATTTGCAGAAACTTCTGATGGCTTTCGGTCTCCTTCATTTAAAATTTTTTAGACTAGGCACTGTATTGCCTGATCATACAAGCATCATAGATTCACAACACTGAAATCTCTGAGAACTACAGTACTAGAAATTTTACCTATAAACTAACTGGAGGTGTTTTAGATCAGAGAAGTACTATTTGACACTGTGTGTGTTCATGTTTTTCATTTGATCCTCATTTATCATTACAGTTTCTGAGTAGCTCACATACATACTGATGATTCCATCTTCCATAAATCCGTGAGATATGAAGGGAGTGATCAGTTGTGTAACAGACCATTCCAGATGAGAACAACTTTGTGCCTTGTGAATTTTATCTGAAGTCAATGCAGAGAGCAGAGGACAGGTCATAAAAATGCATATTCAGTGCTGCTAATGCAGTGAAGGTGTAATTGCTTTCGCCTCTGGAGTAGGAAAGCTCTTGGAATATCTTTTGAATGTTAACTCAATTCTTATACCATCTTTTTCTTAGGGATCTATTTTATCTATTTATCAGAGTTAAGAGGTTTCTCTTTTTTTTCCTCTCTGCAGTGGCCACAACATGGAGCAGGCAAATATAATTCAGTTTTGCTTGGAACAGAACTTTGCACAAAATGAGAGCAAAAACATTCACTTTAAGACAAACTCTTGAAATCTAACCAGAAATATTCCATTTTGGTTATTCAGCATTTTTATTTATTCTTTATCTTTCTCAATAACATGAACTTTCAAAAAAAATTTTCAACTATGAATTTATCCCACATTTACAGATGACCTTCATTCACTGTAACAAAATTCCTGTTTTACTTATGTTTTATTTTTAAAAAATTATTTATTTGTCAGGCTGTCTATTTTTAAAAACATAGATGATTCTTAAGCAGTCTTTAACTACAATTAAGAACAACCTGGCAATAAGTTATGACTTATTACATTAGTATATACAACATTTTACCATTTATGTAGCCAAGGTTTCGTGCAATTATATGAAGGCTTGCTTTTTAGAGTCAAAGTATCTGCAAGTAAACTTGTAAAGTAAATGAGATCATCTGATGCTTCAGCAGCAACAGAAATTTTCTTATTTCAGTTGAAACATGAGTTATACTGGTTTTTAAATGTATCACAAGTATACTTCTACAGTTAATACTTGATTTTTTTTTTTTTTTTTTTTTTTAAGCCAAAAGGATGGATATGAGAAAGGCAGATGACATAGCTCTCAGCTCATAAAACATACCATAAGCATCACTTCTGTTTCTGTGGTTGCTATCTGTTCGGTATCCTTCTTTTATACAGGCATATCCCCTTCTAAAGTGTAAGCATGAGTCTATCTTATTGACAAGTTATCTCTGTAACTTGCTGCTACCTTTACAAGAGTGATGTGTCCTGTATAGTGAGAAGACACTCTTCTTGTATTCTTTGTGTTTTGACCAAATAGATTTTAGATTTATAACCATTTCTAGAATGGTTATAATGGAGCTCCTACTAAATGTTCTGTACATGGTATGATTCATAGTACCACTTTGTGTACATCCATGTGTTTATTAAAAAAAACCTCATTTAAAAAACTACAGGATGCGAAGCAATACAAAATTTACAAAACTTCCTTCCAGAATCATTTGTATTCCTTTAGATTGAGTACACTTGGGTTCACAGCTAAGAGAGTGGGTTCCCTTTTGCTTCCGTTAGTAGAAAACAGATTACATATTAATTTACTTAATTAGTTTAAATATTTCATGTCACTAAGAAAGCAATCAAAATATAACCACATGAGCAACTGCTCTTCAAGTGTTACGGCCATGAAATTCACTGGAAAGTTTCTCACAACAGAATGTAAAGGCAAAATCAGGATCAAAATAGTGGGAATTATATGAACAAAATAATCACTTTTGGTATTAATATTGAAGTCTGCTGATTGTGTACTTCCAGAAAATAACACATTTTGTATTTACTACTGACTCCTTGATTACTGTTTATCACCTATACACAATATGAAAGACAGAATAAATATTGTCACCTATGACAAACTAAAGGTAAAAGTTTAGCTCAGGAAAACACAATATCCTTATTTAAGCAGGAAAGTCTGATTTATTTATTTTTTTCCTCACAGTTTTTGCTTACTCTGTGTATCTGTGTGTGTGTGCATGACTCCTGCAGCAAATCAAAATGCATGAGATTAAGAGGGTGATATCTCAGAGAGGCTATTTGAATTATTTTAAGCGTATTAAGCAGCTGTTCACAGTCCATAGGCACTGGTGAAGCTATTAATGTGCATGGTTGTAAAATGTTCATCATCATAAAAATGGATATACTTTTGGTTTTCTGGTTTCATTGCTTGTGGCTAGCTTAAAATTGATGTAAAGGCCCTGAAATATTTCCTGAATTATTATTATGTCGCTTTGACATAATTTAATGGAACTATTAAATGTGACTTATGAATCAAATGACTTGCCCACTGGATTTCATTGTTCACAAAATTAATACTTTTTAATTCCCCCCCCCCTTTTTTTTTTAAAGCGTTCTCTAAGTTGCTCTCTATTTCGCTTAGAATTTGAATGTTTTTTGCCTTCTCCAAATSCCAATGCTTAGCGTTAAGACTGATAGCTTTACATGCCAGATAAGTATCCCTTCAAAAACAGGTGCCTGTTATGGAAAGGCAATGCTAGGAAGATACAGATGTACAGGGGCTCTAAGGGAATTATAACCATAGCCCCAGACACGTGCACTCACTGTTACCTGATGCGATTTTAGCTAGGCAGCAGCACAAAGCAACTTGCCTCCCTTTCACATGCTATGGCTTTGCAACACACTTATGCCACAAAATGAAGTATTTCCTTACATGCCTTAAACTGAGACATTTTTCTACATGGTAATACTTCCTTTCATTGCTGCTTTACCCTAGAAAATAGAAGTAAGGTGACGTACAAAGATTGAATACAGCAATTTTAGACARCCAAATAATCCACTACTGAAGTTAATACTAAGGTTTTTTCTTCTGTTACAGCTATTTATGCTGATAGAGTTGCCTTAGTAGAATATCATCCTTTTATACATGAATGTCAGATCTGTTTCAGTAATTTCAAAGTTAGTATGTCTGCCAGACAGGAGCCATTAAGCACTCCAGAAGTCTGAGAGCAAACTAAGAGAAACGTTCTTTTTATCCTTTCTGATTCTAAGGATTAACTGTATGCATCCTTTCCTTTATCTCCTACAGTCATACTGCCTTGATGTGTGTTGTATGGATTAGCAAAACAGCAGAGTCGCAGAGGAACGGTGCTTTTGCTGGTAAGTTTTAGGCAAAACACGTCCTGTGGTCTTTGCTGTTGGTATCCTTCCTCTCATTTGTATTGAGGTGAAATGAAGCACCCAAGTGGTCTCTGATCGCGTGATGCTGGAAGAGGCCACTCCTGCTTCCTGCCCTTTTTTTTTTTTTTTTTTTTTTTTTTTTGGTTTGCCTCTGGGAAAAATGAGGAAAACCCAAGTTATGAAACTGCATGTAGCTTCCTTGTAGCGACTAGTCCAAAGCAGTCCAAAGAGCTGTGAGCACATCTGTGATGAAACACACCATCGTGAGACACTCCTAAACTCTTAAAAAGAATTGGGGAATGGGAAGTTACACTGGGTAACAATCCATTCTACTTAAAGAAGTTCTAGTTATTTATATTGCATAAATAATGGAAAACAAATGATAAATGCAATAGAATATGTAGTAAATGTTAATCATATAGACAGCTAATGAGATTGTTTAAAGGAATAATCAAATATCAATGGTTACTTTGGTTAAAAACCACGCAAAGATTCTCTGATATACCTGAGGAATAAAAAAGCTTCAGTCAGAGACATAGCTATTATTAAACGTCGATTATAAATAATAATGCAGAGAGGCAATCCTATTCTGAAGCAGGGTGATAGCTCCATCATGTATGGTATGGTAGGTAGATTACCAGTTGTAGCAAAGGGAGCTGTGAGGCATTATCTACTAAAATTAAGCATTTTCAAATTTACAGGTTTTGACAGCATATACTTAGACCTTTCAAAGGGACTTAGTAAGCGTATTTTTTTTTTTATTCCAAACTACATTTCTTCAGCCACAGACCCAGGAGGATGTTAAAACAATGCAGCTGGGTAATATTAAAAAAAACTCCACCAAACAAACAACCCCCCCGCCCCGCAAACCCAACATTCAATAATGCCTGTGACCTGACCAAGAAGAAAGGAAAACATACAATTGCTGAGAATATTATCCCGATCTCCACCAATGGGCCTCCAAGCCAGAAAGCATTCTTCTCCACTCCTATCTCCATCAAAATCCAGGAGATGTAGGCTGAAATTAGAAACTTCCAGTTTCAAAGAGGCAGGCTCCTTCATATGAGGATAATTCAGTGTTTCAAGAGTAGCACTGGAGCTATGATAGTGCTCCACTTTCTGAAACCTTAAAAAGGAGGCAAAATACTTCCTGAAAGCATTTTGTTCATACTGGCCTAGATTATTATAGCATTTTTTTTTGACTTTGAAATCTGTGGTTTTATGAATTCTATTTCTCTCTTTTTTTGAGGATCCACAGGTAAAATGTGTATTGCACTCAGCATGTTTTTAACGTTTGCAGCTACGTAACAAAACAGTAAGTAGAACTGAATCTCCTGCTTCAGTTGAATCTCCAATGTCAGCTTGTTGCCTAGGAGGCTCTGGAGGAATTTACACATTTTATTTATTTATTCATCTGAACCTTCAAACTTTGGTCAGATGACAGGGTGAGTTAGGAAGGTTGTATTCATGTTGTTAAATAATACTGAGAGTCATCTGCTTGGTGTCCTTATATATGCTCAGGGTCACAGCAACCATCACAAGCGTCTGGGAAGCTGACTTCCCTAGGTTTGGCTGGCAGGGGCTTTGTCTTGAATCTGAAGGTAGCGGGGCTTCTGTAGATGACTTTTGGATGTCTTGTTATTTCCTTGCCTTAGGCATTGGTCTCTCTTGTTTGTTGCCTGAAAAAATCTGTTTGTTTATTCATCTAACAAGTGAAAAACTTCTGCATAAGTCAAGTGACAGGGCTCAGTATAGGTGTGTCTGCAGGAAATTATGATGATCCATGACAGTGGTTACCCAGGTTTTGAATACACATGTATCCCCGTGAAGCTTTAGATTTACTTGTACTTTACCATGAAAATCATAAAGAAATGAAGAATTTGTACATTTCATTCTTTAGTAAGCTGTAGATCAGCAGTGACCTGAAGGCCAGACTCTAGATGTAGATAATGTAGTGGCTTCCTCCTTGTTTAAGCTCTGTGAACATGGTATGAAATTGGAGTTTTCTTTCTGCCTTTTGTTTAGTCACTTACATTTTTATTAGTTGGCTGCTTTCTACTCCTAGTTCAGTCGTCTTTATTACCCTCCTTGCCATTGCAAGAGATTTCTCTGTAGATAACTAGACCAAAATTGCTATTGATAAGAAAATTTTTTGCTCAAGGACATTCTTTCAAATACTCCTGTTAATATTCTTAGAAAGCAAAGAAAAGTGACTTCCTGAAACAAAATCATTTAATTTCTTGATATTTTGTAGAAAAAACAGTACTGAACGATCTTTGATCCTAAGGGCTCAGTTTTTAACTTAGCTGTAGTGTGTGAGGGGGAGGGCACTGAGAAATATTTATTGCCTGAAAGACAAGAAAATATAGGAAAAGCTGTGATCTAGTGCAAGAGTAGAGAACATGAATCATGGTGGTTTGGGTTTTTTTTCCCCAATCTAGTATGAAATAAGAGAAACCAGACAGTCTTATTATTAGAATCTTTGGATAAACAACTTCTGAGTGCCAGGATTCCAGGTAGTTCTGTAAAAATTACTATGGCTTGAAGAATGTGTGGAAACACGCCATGAGTATTTATGTATCTCATGTGACACAGGATAGAAAGCTATCCCAGAATGACTTCACATCAACTACTGTTTATTGAGACATTGTTCCAGTTAAGAAAGGTGCATACAAAAAATGGGCTTGTCGTTATAACAAAATATTGTCCTTTCTCATTACTTTCACTGTTCACTGAAGTATGTTAAAGTTATGGATTTTTTTTTTCTGTTGGAAGTGGTATTTGACATACTAAATTATGCAAGTGATCTTTAGATGGTGGGATTAAGTGTTTTGTAAAAATAAGTCTGCCAACTGTATACAAACTATTTTACCTTGCATGCTTGATTCAGATACATTTTAATTTAGGTACAGCTAAGGGTAAATGCTTGACTACAGAAACTCTGACTGATGCATGTATTTATATTTCTGGATCACTGATCAAGGGCAGTTAATTACTAAAACCTAAGTCCTGCCTAATTTGAGTCTGAGAGTCTAAAACGTGTTGTGACAGCAAGCCCTGCCCTCTGCTGTGCCTCAGTGAGTGGCTGGAGCTGTCAAGTTTACAGCTGGTGCACAGGGGGTTGGAGACCCTCAGTGAAGATGTATGCTCTAACCAGAAAAGAAACAAATTTTTCAGTCATTTTGGAAGAAACCTAACATAGGAGGGAAGCTAGGACTTGTCTGAAGCAATTTTTTGTCTGTGAAATATACAGCATACTTGGTGCTTCAGTGGCTTGGGTAGTAAATACTTTTTTTTTTTTTTTTTTTTTTTAATACTAGATGAAGACCTCTTTTATGACACCAATACTACTGCCTGTGAGGCTGATGGGAAGGATACCATCGTAGTATCATAGTACAAGAACTTTTCTGGTAATGTTTGATTCAGGAGCCTGTATGATCACAGTCCTGACACAATGATGTTAGTGGTATGAACTCGGTTTTGAGGCTCATTGATGAGTGGAGCCCATTCTGCAAAGTGGTCATCTTCAAGAGGAGACCTCACCTTTGACAAAATGGTTGCTCCTGTGAAACTCTGCTGAACTCGGGGGAAAACTGGAGCTTTGCTGTACTGAGCTCCATCAGAAGGTTGCCTTGTACTCTTCACCAGCAGATTTAATTTTAAAGAGAACGCCTGTTATAAATGCTTATTCATCTTCTCTACTTTTAAGCACCAAAACAGGAATCCAGAGGAAAAATACGCTAAACTAACATTAAGGTTCTGATTAAACTTGGGAAATGCAGGGGTAAGACTCAACCAAACAATTTTCATTTTTGTGCTGAAGTATTGTACCTCATTTAGTGCGCAAGATTTCCTTCCCTGATAGGCCATAACAGCTGCAATAGCAAACCTTTAATGAGGTAAGGACTGTTTTAGCCTTGACTGTAAATGATTCTTACTTTATGCTCCCCTGCATCAGCTATATCCTTGAGATGCATCCTTTCATGTAAAAGAGGTTTAGAGAGTAGAATGAAAAAGAACAAACTATAAAATGTACATGCTAACAGGACTTTAAATTTCAGCCTCAACTGTTTTGCTAGTATTATGGTTGATGGAAAATTACACTTGAGCACTCTCATTGCAAAAGTAGTTTTTGACTAAACAGAATTTTTGTATGAAAATAGGTGCTTTCCCCAGGAGGGGAGACTGACCTACAAAGGACAGCTAAAGAATAAGCCACACAAATTTTCCTGGAAAAGCTACAGCAGTGTTTCCAAACTCTGATCAAAATATTTGGATTTTTATATTCTATTCATCCATGTGTATAATCCAACATTTTGGTTATGGCCATTACCTACAAACTGAACTAATAAATTCATTGGAAAACGAAATATAAGAATGCATATACATCATCAGAAACTAGGTAGCAATGAATTTCATCGGAAGTGACTGCTGTGCGCAATACTTTGTGCATTGCTCAGAGAGGCTGTTGGAGGGCAGATCAGATTTGATAGTGAAAGGCTGGAAATGCTCTGAGTGACAAAGCTATCCATCATGAGGATAAAGTTCTGGGTACGTGTCTTAGTCTGACTTAATAAATGGCACCAGCCTATGAAACTTGCTCCTGCAGGAGCTGTGATTTGTCGCAGACTTCATTTTGCTTCAGTACAAATGTACAGGGAAATTGGCTCAACCTTTCCCGATAACTCAGGGCTTGTTCATCTTGTTAGACGAGTATGAAAAGTTAGCACCTCCCTGGTGTTGTATGGGCTTTGACCCAGAAAATCAGCTTTGATCCAAAGGCTATTTGAACACTGAAATGGGGCTATGCTTAAGCTCATAGTCTGTTATTTCTGTCATATCAGCTTTCCCATCAGAGATTTTTCTGGGAAGGTTTTTTACTCTTCTTGAGGACAGCCCTGTCCCTCTGGCATTCTTTTGTAGAAAAGCCAGCAAAAATTTTCTGGGTGTCTCTACAAATAGCAGGAATTTGTCCCTTAGGAAGAGCTGYAGTAATGACTTTAAAGATATCAAAATCAGGAGCTGAATTATGCTTAATGACAGTCAGGAATCATGGAGTGGCACTGTTGATGTTGTAAAGGTAAGTGATATTGGCTATTTACTGTAATGGTCCACTTTTGCAATAATAAGCTTAATAGGCAATATTTAATGCTTACTGAATTAAAGAAAAGATTTCAATTTTTTTCAGAAAAAGATTTTTTTAGCRAGTGGTGTTTGTTCACTGTATATAACTTAGAACTGAAAAGTCACAGAGTATGGAGTCATTCTAGCTGAGGGTAAGTGATATTTATGCTGCCATGGACCTCTGAGAGGTAGATTAATCTAGATGATTTCATGACGTCTCTTTTACTCCTTCATGTTCACAGTTCCTAGATGCTGACAGCAAGAGAGCTTTCAATCAGTTGAACATGAAGCTGAGTAAAAAAATATATACCTTTTTTTGCAATGGATAATTAACCTCTGTCATGCATTGCCCCAAGATATCACTGCAGACAGATGGTAAACAAGAGTCCAAAAAGTCTTAAACTTTTATATGTCTCTTCGCAATATTTACAGTTGCATTAGAGGGAATTATAGAAGGGATATAAACATTCATACTTCCACTTGTTTACAAGATGGGAAGACGAAATAAAATCGGTTAGTTTCAAATTTTCTTTTTTTAGAAAATCATACGTCGTTCTATATGACATAAATGCTCAAGGTCTGTGTGCCAAATTCTGTGCTCTCTAATTGAGTGAYGGCTTTTGCCTGACAAAGGCCTATGGAATTCAGCCCAGTTACGTTATTCTTTTTTCATGCAGTGCTGTGTGCTGTGAATTAGGATGCAGTAGTACGACAATACAAGTCCTAAAAAAAATTCATCTATTTTCATGAGTAGGAAATTATATCTCTTGCCCATCATTAGCCAGCAAACAGCCACTCCYGTTCAGTATTCTAATCACTGCTGAATAGTTCGACACATCTTTAAACAGTCGTTTTAGCGTGTTGGGTTTAAAAGATCTGTTGCTGACGGAGCAATTGCACAGCTGGCTGGCTGTACTTTGAGCACTAATGTAGTTGGAGCACAGCTGTGGTGAAGTAAATCATGCAAAAATACTGACTTTTAAGGTTAGTCTGGTTTGTGATAGAATGAAGAACATGTTCCCATAAGTTTAGGAAGACAGAGATTTGTATTGCTGTGATAGTAAAACAGTACTAGAGTTTATGGAAGATCTACAAAAATTTTCTGTGATGAATGCTTTCAAACAATCTGTTCTGAATGTTGCTGATTTACACTACTGAAATGAGCAAATTTAGAGCTGTCTTGTATGTACACTATCCATAGCGCATCCCCGTACTGCATATGCTGAGTACCGAATTCCACCAAAGACATCAGTGCATTGCTTCAGTGAAATGCTTTGCATTAAGGTTAACACACTGCTGAGAGAAGGATTATTGTTGTTGTGAGGAAACAGTGGGGACAAACTGGATGGGGGGAAAATAGATTTTTAGCCCAGGGCTTATCGTAAAGGAAAAAAAAGGAGTCAACTGTTTCTTAATGTACTATTTTGTAATAGAATATACAATCTGCCTTAGGCTGAAGTAACTTTGTATTTTCCAAAGTATGTAATAGTTTTGATGATTTTAATGCATTCCCAGTGTTTTAGCTAACTAAATTGGTATAATCTTTTTAAATCCCTCAGGGCTATTCCATCAACTTAGTGACTATCCCATGAATCAGTCAGGGAATGTGAAAATATACCCAGATTTTGGAACAGAGGGAAGCTCCCACTGTAATTTCAGAAATGCCCTTCAGATGTGGGGAACTGTTCTTGAGTCTAAACAAAATCCTTTTGGTTTTTTGCAGTCCCATAACATATTTGGATATTTTTTTTTTTTATTGTGTTGTAGATGACCTAACAGAATTCCTTGCATTTCTATTCCTTTTATGAGGATGACATATGCCTCATCATGCTGAGGATGGCATGCCACTGAAATCTGGTTAGAAAGCAGAAAAGTGCCCTGGAGGGCTCTAAACAAGTAATACAATAAATATTTTTTAAAGTGGAGAAAAGGCAAAAGTTTGTGTTTTGCTTTTAAGTTTCTGTATGAGTACTTCAGCTGTAGGAAAAAAAAAAATGGCTCAGCTTCTGTGGTTGTTAGCCCAGAGAGAGCTGTCAATCAGCTTGACTCCCTTGAACTACTCACTGCAGACCCAGTTACAGTAGTTGCCAGTGTTGTTGCCTATACTCTGGGGACACAAAAGGGCTTGGGTTTAAAACTCATTTATAGAGTTTCACAATTTTTTTTTTCAGAAATATTCCCTTCTTCCGATTTGAGGTTGAGAAGAAAGAGGAAAACCCTGTGTGCATACAAATCTGGGGGGCAAAGGCCTCTACAAAACCATACCCAGCAAATGCTTCTGTGGCTTTCTGTCTGGGGCATCATTTCTCCTAACTGTACCAATATAAAATGAAATTATCTTTCACAAATAGAGCAACTGTTTACTGTGAGAGGTGTGGTGAGAGCAGAGGAGAAAGGCAAGAAGGCAAGTTTCTGGTGGGTCAGGAAAGAGGTTCAAAGTAAGGAGAAAACAAAGAGTACCTCTGGGGCTGGAATACATTTTAGCTAATTGATTAAACATTTGGCTTCCTRCTGCTTAATTTCTTACCAATAACACAAAATCCCACGTTCCTGTTGAAGACTGGAGACTCAGCAAGAGCTTCTTTTCCTCAGCCTGTTCAGGCACCCGTCCTTCTGCCTGTGGCTCCCGGGTGCAGCAGGCTTGGAAATGGTCCTCTTCCCATGGGGGTGCCAAACACGTGTCTCTGGATCCTGCTTTTGAAACCTGCTCAAAGCAAAATACAAGCAAGAGACAGGAGACTTGTTTTACTAACTGGCAGTGCAGAAGGAATGAAGGAGTGGTCATTTATTATTAGCTATTGTAACTATAAAAATCAACTATGACAGGCACCAAAACTCTGGTCTTCTGGCTAGAGCAGAAGAAAGCCCTTCTTGGTCTTTCATAAGACAACTGTGTGAGATACTGATAGATTTAGTTCACTTGCCCATGCCTCCATGCCCTAAAAAGCACTGTGCTATGTGTTTATAAAGCACTGGGATCCTGGGATGAATGTAGCCAGATAAACATTAAAGGTATTTCTGAAAAAGCCAAGTATTTCCATTTGAAATGGATGGCGTTCAGTGCTTTGAAGTCCTTTGAGAACGTGACTAGGATAAATATCGGCATCATTAGGGTGTGAGGCACCTTTGACAAGTGTGGCAAGGAAC
>JAYKAV010002887.1:231153-268992 GCA_035582835.1 Phoebastria nigripes | reverse complement strand
TTCACTACTTCCCATCGGCAGGCAGGTGTTCAGCCATCKCCAGGAAAGCAGGGCTCCATCACGCGTAACGGCTACTTGGGAAGACAAACGCCATCACTCCGAATGTCCCCCCTTTCTTTCTTCTTCCCCCAGCTTTATATGCTGAGCTTGACGTCGCATGGTATGGAATACCCCCTTGGCCAGTTGGGCCAGCTGTCCTGACTATGCTCCCTCCCAGCTTCTTGTGCACCTGGCAGAGCAGGGGAAGCTGAAAAGTCCTTGACTAGTAGACTACTTAGCAACAACTAAAAACATCAGTGTGTTATCAACATTCTTCTCATACTAAATCCAAAACATAGCACTATACCAGCTACTAGGAAAAAAAAAWTAACTCTATCCCAGCTGAAACCAGGACAGGTTCTAAGCTCACATGGCACACATATCATAAGGTGGGATGGCATTAACAGTACAGCACCTCTCTGCCTGACTTTGCAGGAGAGATGGCMACCAAAGTGTAGCCAGTGCCTGTATTTATATTCAAATACAAATATTTTCCCTTTATATGTCTGTCTTACTAGTACTTACTAAAAAAAGATGTATATATTGAATGAACCTTGTCCATAATTTGTTTCTGTTGATCATCTGTAGGCAAATAAGTCTTTTTGTAGGCATATGCAGATTAGATAATAAAATTCACAGCATTGAACAGTACCTGATGCCAGACAGTTTCACTGTTGGAGTTATATGGGTATATTTGTACTGATAATTTAGTGCTATTAGCTCTACTTGCATAAAGAGTCATTAGCACTAAGAAGTAATAATTAAAGTACTCAATGCCTGAATTAGTTTTATTAGGAGAGGAGTAGGAAAATGTATCACTACTGTAGATGTTGAGAGGTTGATACCTGTAGTAGTGCAGCTCTGCACATCTTGCTGGAAAGAGAAGGAAAATTTGTTCCTAGTGATGGAAAATCCCTAATAAATCCATTTTTTAAATTTACCAATGACTATGCAAAGTAAATGAAGTTAAATCAGTAAGAATTTTCCTGCTATTCAGACGAAATAAGCCTCATAACAAAATAAGTGCTTGACACATTGCTGGCTGATACATGTCTAAGAGATTTAGACCCATCTTCCTGAATGTAGTAGGATTTAATATCTTGCTCCCAAGTATCTTCTTCTAGTTCATTATTTCATAAAAAAACTCTTTTCAACAAAAGAATTAAAAAGGTATTTGAGCTTAAAATGATAAGGAGTATTTATTTTGCATAAAGACATAATGTTTGAAGAACCATTTTTCTTACAGAATTTAATAATTATTCCAGGAATATGAGAATCTCTTCACAAACAAATGCTTCAGATCCTTAGTTAATTATATACGCTTGAGTTTTATAATATAAACCCAACTAAAATACATATGCTTTTTTCTAGTTTGAAATTCATCAATGTATCTAAGTGGGAATCTATTTTAAATTTAGGCAATTTGTGCTTTAATACTTTTAAAAACCTTATTAGTTGACCATGTCAAACTATTGAAAGAATTGGCAGAATAAGTGGAGGTAACGATCCCTGTAATGACCTTGAATTGTGAAGCTATAAATAGACCATAAATGCCATTTTCAAAATATGACATGAAGTTTTATTCTCCTTATACAGCATGCATGCAACTCCCAGAAGAAGTGGTTCAAGCAGAGGTGATATATTCCCAGCCTATACCAGCCTTACCATGGGAACAGGATGGGATATGAATTATAGTTTCTTCAGCTATAATGTCCTAATTAGATATAAGTGATGAAAGGATTTATATGTGGAAAACTTAAAATGCTGACTTGTTCCACTTATCACTTGAACAGCCAACACTTTATATTTTCACATTTAATGTTTTCACATAAACTAGTAACATTTTCAGTAATCCCTACTGAATCTCTTTAATTGCTATATGGAAGAAAAATAAAAATGTTACATCAGAAAGAACTGATAAAGCACTACTGTTCAGTTTGGGTTTGAAACTTTCCATCTAGGAACAATGAAATTTGTTTAACAACCATGTAATTGGACTTTGTTCTGGTAACAAACAGTACTTGGCAGGAAAATGCTGCCATTACCCTAGCAATGTGTGGTACACAAAGGATGTCCCTTCTTGGCTGCTTTTTGAAGCCCTCAGAAGAGCCATAAGTAGTAACTTTTCCTTTTGGTTTTGCTGCTAGGTCTATACAATCTCAGTGGCTATTTCCATGTCCTTTTCTTGGCTTATCCTAAAATATGAGATGAAGTAGAGGCACTGAATTAGTTGCAATGACTGTACAAAACCCGAGGGACCTCAACAGAAGGCTACAAGGAAGGCTGTGTGCGATTATCACATGAACAAGAACAGGAGGAAGGGGCATTTCAGTTGTTTTCTTTCATGGACAGCAAATGTGGGAAGGCAGCCTGCTCATGAGATAATTCAAGTGCAGTCTATAGTGGTAATTTCATGGAAACCAACAAAAAATGCTGGGTTTTGGTGTCTCAGTTCCTCAAAAATTACAGACAGTGGTGGGAAACAGGGTATTGCAATTTTATGTGACTGATTTTCTATAGGAATGGGCTCACGTTCCTCAGGAATTTATTTCTTATATCCTTTCTTGACTTCAACACTGATGAAATAACGAAGTTTCCTTCAAATACGTTAGCACATTTAATGATTTCCTGCTCTAGGTAGATACAGATAAAGACTCATTGACAATTATAAGTATGAATTGCCTCAAAGCTTAATATAATTCTAACTTAAAATGTGGATTTCAGGGCCCAGTAACTTGTTTCCTTACCAATACTCCACTGAACATAGCTGCAGCAGTCTGCTCTTATGCAGCAGGCTTTGATTATAACTCTGATTCCATCTTCACATAGTCTCCCTCCTATATTAATGTGTCAATTCAAGTACTCTTTACTCTTGTCCTACATTTGATTAAAAAAGAAAAGGAAAAAAAAAAAAGAAACATCTGGGCTACATAATTTTAGAATAGGCTCCATTAGTAATGATGACCTTGGTTGATGACCTTATTTTTTGTTTTAGAAGTGTGCATGCCACATAGTTGAGTGAGCTAAAGACCTATTTTCTAAGAGAACATAGAAATGAGAATGTAATGTTAGCGAAAGGAGAGTGAGTGTAATCTGAAATCAGTGTGTAACATGCAGTCACAGAAGAGGGCAGGGAGAACAGGAAGCATGCGTAATCCAGCAGTTGTGCCTAGTGACATGCAATATTCAAAAACTTCTTTGCAAGTAGTGTGGATAGATTATCTTCACTTACCCATGTTTCCCCTCACCTTGCAATATGTTGTCCGTAGGAAGCGATGTGTAGCTCAGTGTAATGATGAGACTGTATAGGGGAGAATTCAGGTATTTAAAGTATGAGCCAAACCTGCACAACTGTGCTGCTCCAACATGGGAAAAGTTGCACTGGGATGTACAGTCTGCTCTGCCTTTTTGTAATTCCTGAATTAGACCCCTGAAATCCTGAGCTTCCCATTCCAGGATGCTAATGATCATAAAAGCTATTTTGTATTCAAATGCAAATGATTGCTTTCCTGGTCCTCAGAAAAGAAATACTTTTCCCAGATGTGAAGGTGGGAGGCACATCTTCAGAAGCTGTGAAAAATATTTTCTCTGAGAATGATTATAGGGGAACGGTTGAGGGTTTTGTTTTTGTTTTCCTCCTCTAAAGAGTCTAATCAGACTTACAGGGCTTAGAAATGAGAGGCAAACACAAAATCCAAAACAAATGCCAGGTCCCAACTTTCCTAAACGTGCAGCTTCTGTTATTCATTGCTATGGTTTGTGGACTCTTCTAGGCAGCAGGCCACCAAAACGTGCTTCTTTACTGACATGTGGGAGACCTTCATGCACTGAAAAAGTTCTCCCTTTTTCCTTTTTGAGTAACTTTAACCTTAGCAAGAAATTAGTTCATTAATAAATGAAGAGGAGGAGTGAATTAATTATGAACTGAAAATGGCAAAGATTGAGATTCCCTGCAAAATTTCTTTGTCATATGTGCACACACAAATTAGAAAGAAGGTAAGGTCATACAGAAATGATTTCAGGGGAGGACAAGGGAGCAAGTGAGGAAACACTTGAAGTAGCAGAGCCTGGGGGAGTTGCTGCTCTGGAGAATTTATGGCATGCAGTTTTGGGGGGAACACTTAACCAAATATATGTATCATGAGCTATTTTTGAGGAGCCTTCCGGGCAACTTAAGATGTGGACTGAGCATGAACTACTCACTTTGATCTCTCC
Source organism: Phoebastria nigripes (assembly GCA_035582835.1). Lineage (NCBI taxonomy): Eukaryota > Metazoa > Chordata > Aves > Procellariiformes > Diomedeidae > Phoebastria > Phoebastria nigripes. Next base: position 264,738 of record JAYKAV010002887.1, on the reverse strand, counting down.
CTCTTCCTCTGCCTCAGTACCTGCATCTCTTGCATCGTGCTGTAGGATTGTGCGCACCAGACATTGCCTGCACGTGGCATTGGGATTCCAGAGTAAGGGAGTGGAAGTGGCTCTGCAGCCAGAAAAAGGAGCAGCAGCCCCTGTCACCCAGTTAAAAATGAGAGAAAACACATCTAGCTGTACTGATTCGTGAGTTGGGAGTAAAGAGGAAGCTGGGGGAAAAAAGATAGTTGTAGCACTTTTACACTTCTGCTTCTAGAGGCATAGTAGAATAGTATGGAAAAATGTCTCTAAACATATAAAACCACTTTGAGCAGGAAGTATCATGATTCTTATAAAAGTTATTTTTTACCAGGCATGTTTTTAATTGTTCTTTTATATTGAAAGTACAATAGAAAATCAGTGGCTGTACAGACTGCAGAAGATGAAATGTCTCTGGATTTAATTTCAGGGTTTTATCTCATCCTATGAAATCAGCTGACAAAAATTAATTCACATTTACTTGAACAAAAGTAGTACCACTTGTTCCAAAAAAAGGGCTGAAAGACTACCAGATGTATTAAAAATAACAATATGTCAAACAAGGTGGGAGATGTTTAATGAGCTGTCTTAGGGACTAATAATTTAGCAGCTAAAATAACATATTTCTTATGGAAAAGGTAAAGCATATTCATGCGTTTCAAACAGGCAAAGTAAATGGTAGAGAAAACATTGATTTAGAGTCAAAAGACTGGATATACAGGCAAAAAAATATGAGAGCACCAATGTGGAAAGATGTCTATTAAAATGGGTGAAATAATTCTGTAGTTACTGTAGACAAGGTGAAATATAACTTACCCCTCTCGAGAGTGTCTTTAAAAAAGAATAAAGTGCACAGGGGAATATTGCATGAAAGAAAACCTGTCCAGAAACAGGCTTCCCTATATGCAGTTTTGGCCTTAGCGATTGTATTATTTATTATGGTAATTCCACAGGATTTAGAGAGCTTTTTCCTAGAAGTGGAATGTGTTGGAAAAATATCTTTAGGGTAAACTGTGAAGTTTTCCTCCTCCAAACCATCTTGCTTAAAGATTTCTTCATGGAACCTGTCCTTACACGGTTACAGATGAATCAGACTTTACTGGAGAGCAAATTATCAGATATATAATTGGCTTACAGGTGAAGAAGAGCAACAGAAATAGAAGGAGTGACATATGGAAAAAGATAAGATGGCATTAAAAAATGCATAGCTTGGTTTCAGAAATGACTTCGGCTGTGATGGGCTTTGACGATAGTTTGCAGCTATTGAAAAAGTGTGAAATAAAAAGGAGGAAAAGAAATTGTGTGATCTTAGAGTATTTTTGTTTACACCAAGATTGAATTCAGCCATATGTTTTCTGTAGAGGTGGCTGTACATTCAGCCTATATCCACTAGATTTTTAACCAGGCAGCTTGCGCTCTGTGAATAAAGAGGATATACAGATCTAATATTTCACTAGCTCTTTGTCATCCCTATCTCTGTCCAGATCACATCTTTAAAGGACAGGGAAGATCGTTATCTTCATTTCACAGATAGGAAGGCTTCCAGTGTAACCGCAGGAGCACGTACGTATCCCAGTGCAGGCTCGCGTGTCATCTGCAGAGCCCAGTGAGAAGCCATGCCAAGGCTCTCTGAACCGTGGTCTACCAGAAGGAGCAGACTTGCCTAAAGTGGCTTATAGAAGTTTACTCCAGAAGTGTGTGGCAAGGCAGGGAATTAAACCTGCTTGGCTTCTCACGTCCCATGCCAATGATATTGTGTCATCCTTCCCTCCTCCTCTTTAGTTAGGCATGCAGTTGTATTTGGGGCTTGGCATGACAGGAAATATTGCTGTGGTGTGAAAGGAATCCTACCCTATGAACAGAAATATCACTCAATTAAGCGTCTGTAAACCAGAAATGAGTAAACAGTTAGTCAGAGGTAGTAAGCAATCCCATTCCTATGATGATACCTCATTTTCTCCAGTAGGAAAACAGATTTTTCAGCACCTGGAAATCAGTCCATTTCATTATGAAAGCTGCATTGCAGCTACGTGAGGCTGTAGTCAAAATTGAATTAGTTTCAAATAATGTCTGCAGTGTGGTCGAGACCTTCCTTCAGCTTTACCTTCAGGCTTCCTCTCTTGCTGYTTTTTCCGCTCAATAATTCTAGTAATTTTATTGGTATGTGCAACTAGCTGTTGTTTTCTTTCCAGTGGTGCCAGGTGGTCATCTTTCCTTTGTGGTAGTTTTATTCCAAGCAGTTGGCTTCCTGATAGCTGGATGTCTTTTCCCATTAGCTGGCTGTTGCTTCTTAATGATTGAGCTGCTGCTTCTTGTTTACCATTTTCTTTTCACAGCTCTCAGCTTGTTGCTTCAGTTGACATGTCAGTAGACTCACTGACAACATCAAGTATCTCCTTCTGTTACCTCTCTTCCCCCTGCTGCTTCTGCTTTTTGCTATGCCTGGCGTTCTGGTTCTTGTTCATCGAGACTATTGTTTGGAATAAAAATCAGCATTTCCTTGCTGATTTTATTTCTGAGTTTTTAGTGATCTATTTATTTCCCGTTGTATTGTTGGCCTCAAGCTCTAGAATTTTACTCAAGACAGTTGGGCTATTTTGAATTCTTGTATTGTATGTTTATTGTACGTACTAAGGCAACAGATAATTCTGGATAGGCCACGGTGGTTAACTTCTGCATGTTTCATTTGTGCAAATACTTTGGACATTTTTAGAGTTTCTGTTCCTAACCAGCTGTCTGTGAATCATATTGGTTAGTGGTGTTAACAAAGACTTAAATTTGAGACTGGACTTTATCACCTATTTCAGAAATGCAATATAGGTAACATAATTAAGCTTCTTGTTAAGGAACCAAGATCTGTTTTTAATTGAAAGATATAGGTTAATTAGCATGGAATGTGGATCAGAGACACTGAACAGCAAGACTTTTGTTTTTCAAACTCTGATCTTCAGAAGTCAATGTGTGCTTTTCTGTTGACTGTGCCAATGAATGGATGTATGGGGTGTTTTTCAAAACTAGACTTTAAAGTAGCCTGCTAGCAATGTTGAACCATTTAGAAAGAAATTGAACCCAGAGTATTTACCTCAGTGTAGAGCATTAGTTATGCATGATGGACTTCTCTAAACTTTGTATGTGTGTCACAGGGTGCCATTTTTGTCAAGAGGGCTCAGACTGAGAAGTCTGCCTTCCCTCTGTTTGTGAAAAAGGTGTCACAAAACTATGACTGCTTCATATTTGCTTATAATTATTTCTGCTTAAAGAGGCACATAATGAACATTCTTAGGCCACTAAACAGTTTTTGCATTTATATGCTTTGACCATGTTTGTGAGAAGAAATAATTTACAAACAGTAGCACAAGAGAAAATGCTCTGGGATATAGCAATTTTTTTTTTTTTTTTAATTTGAATTTCATTAATATTGTATGTGTACTTCATTGTATTGCCACTATTTATAGTAATGATATGCCAGCAATGGCTTATACTAAATGATTACAAAACCCAGGTTTACAAGGCGATCTGCAGTAGCAGGTTGACATGGAAGACAGCACAATCTCCATTGCCCATTGCTTTCCTGATCAGTATGTATGTGACTAAAAGGTTTAAGAGCATAAATCGTGTGACACGCAACACCCATAACCAGTGCAGCTGGTGGGACCTGGATGACAAAGCCGTCTTTGAACAGCTGAGCCTCAGTTTTGAATTAGCCACTAAGCCAGAAGGAGTCTTGCGACTTATGCTAGAAGCCAGAGTGTTTTTTATCTTGAGTCGGTGGGTACCAGCCCATGACTTGGGCATTGGATGGTTGTGTCCCTCTCACCTTTTTGTGTCCCTTGTCATGCTTCAGGCTGCTTGGCTCTTCCCATCCTATGAAAAGTAAAATCTCAGCTACTCTTTTGTGCTGTTCCAGAGCTTTACCAGGACGCAAGAACTGTCAGAGCTGTCTGCAGTCATTTGTGTGGGAGGTGTGTGAGGGGACTTATGCATTAATTGTGCTGAAATAATTACTGTATTTGACTTGACTAATAATCAAGTGGTATTTGTTGCCAAAAAAAAAATTCTGGACAGGGGATAGAGGAGTATTTTGCTTATTAAACTCTGTACTCAATAATTCCACAAAGATGAAAATATAAAATGCTTTATGAAATGCTATAAAAGCATTATTTCTAAAAGGCGTAGGAAGCACTATTTATGAAATAGGCACCGTTTGTTATGATTTTTCATTCAAAGTTTAAACTCAGAATACCGAAGTCTTTGGGGAATAAAATGTTAAGTAATTCTGCAGTCTTACTTTTTTTTTTTAGATGCTGCAGTTTCCCTGTGTTGCTATGGTAACATACTTTCTGTATAATTGCTGGGCTGCCTTACAGTGATGCAAATAAGTAAAGAAGTTGTCATATGGCATGACCAGGCTTATATTTGAGTGGAGATTTATTGCCCACAGAGCAGCAATAACACCAGAGATATCTGTCACCTGCAGGATAAGGAATTACATGTCGCTGAAGTGCTGCAGAAACAAATGGCAGCAAATGTGAAGCCTAGATGTTATGCAGGAGGACTAGACCTCCCCCAAGCCTGCTCCTGCTGAGCTTATCTTCACTCATGCTTTACATGAGTGGAGGATCAGAGCTTCTACAGCTAACACTAGCCCTAAGCACGTTATTTAGGAATTTCTTTTGTCTTTGGGGTASAAGAAATATGTAGGAAAGAGATTTGCAAAGAAAGAGAGTCATAGCTCTGACACTCACCAGCAAAATCTGGCCCCTTCTCCAAGAGGAGTTAGTGCTGGGATCCAAAGAACCCCTCTCAAAAAAAGCAAAAGAAGGGGGAAAAGGGGGGGGGGGGGGGGGGGGGGGGGGGGGAAGGGGAAAATAAGGAAAAGAGACATTAAAGTTTTCCTTAGTTTCTGTTCRATGAAGGCAGCTCTTACATCTTGCACAATTTTTCAGGATATTTTTGATGTAAACCACAAATCGCAGTGGTTCCTGGGAATACCCACTTGCAGGAATCCTTCTCTCGGCCATGCTTTCTCCTCTCAGTCCTCGCTGTATTTTGATGTGTTGCTCCATAAGGAAGAAAGCACCTGGGGTAATTTCTTAGTGATAAGCCCTGGGCATTTCTGATGAGCAACCTGAGAGCGCTCATCACCACATTCAGTTTAGGCTGAAAATGAGGTAAGTTTCTTGAAACACAAATTTTAAAACATAAAAGTCAGAAAAGAAAAAAAAAACCAAAACAAACCAACAACCTCCCGCCCCAAATGCAGTTCTGTGTCAGTCTTGGAACTGCAAGGATTTGCTAGTTGCTCCAAATTACCCAGTGTGGGGACACAGCAACTAGCTCAGCTGCCGTGTATACCACTTGCTCTGAGGTCTTCCTCTCTTATAGGTCCTCTTTGTTCTTTTGTTGAGGATGGATTCTGCTAAAGCTCCCTCTTTCACTGCCTCAGCATCTCAGCTAGGATGGGTGCTGGGGGATTACCCCATTCTTCCCCATAAGACTGTTTTTTATTTGTTTGGGGTTTTTTTTTAGCAGCTCTTTCTATAAATCCTTTTTCGGTCTTTGTTAAAACTATAGTGTCCCTGGAGTGAGTTTCTCTCTTTGCTCTCAGTAGACTTTCCTTCTTGGTTTTCTTAAATATGGCTGTGAAGTTAATTCCTCCCTTGTGAGGCTACTTGGACACTTGTAGTAAGCAGGATGGTCTCTCATCCCTTGCTACCAGGGGTTAGGTTTCTTTTCCCCTTCCCTCCAAATTCGACTCTAATTAATTAGAATTGAAGTAACCTCACACAGATATTTCCACTGTGTTCCTTAACTAGTCTTTCTGACTTCTGGCTCTTTCTGCAAATTATTTTAAGGTTATAACAGAACTTTATCTTCCTAGATGAGGAGGATTCATTGCTCATGCACAATGGAGGGCTTATGACTTCCAGCTTACCATTAGCTTCTTTCTCAGAGATCATATATGACAAAATAGTAAAAATAAAAAATCTGACATTCAGAGTCTTGTTTTTCCAAAGTTACTCTCTCCTGCTTTCTGCCTGTCTGGGAAAGGTCTTGTCATTGCAATATGTAGCATTGTAAATTGTGAGTTAGTATGGACAAATCATGGCTGTTTTCTCCGTATGTGAAGCATTGTAGAATAAAATAAAAAAAGCACAAACTAGGGGAGCTGCTATCCATAAAACTACAGAATAGATTCAAATTACATATAGCCCACAGCCTCACAGGAACCATAATAATCTTCTTTTTCCCTTTTTTTTTTTTTTTTTTTTGAAGGGGAGAAAAGTGTGGTAAGTGAGTGGCCATAGTTCAATTCATGATTGGATTTCACGAGTCACTTTTTGCCTTCACAGTATGGTTGGTCTTTGTTCTGCCCTTCTTGCAGGAATGGACTACCAGCTGGAATGGCAGAACACAAAAAGCAATGTCTGAGCACATCTGATAGAGAATATTACCCAAGAAAAAACTTTATCCATCACTCCTGTGCAGGACCAGTGAAAGCATCACTGTAAACATCCTGAGCATGCAAGCTGAAGTCCATAGACTTATGCCACTGACACTCATGGCAGGATAATTTAATTTTTAATATTCAGGACACTCAGCTGTATCAAAATCAGATTCTTCCTTTTTACTTGTCCTAGAACTCTCATGTTTACAAAAAAGTTACTAATTATCACTGAATAAAAGTTACTCTGTCCATATAGAATTTACAATTCTAGTTATTTTAGATGTAAGAATTAGAAGAGAAAAATTGTCTTTGAAGGTTCTGTACATGCCACCATTCAACCAGGAAAATCACTGCAATTCAGAATGGTTCTCATTATAACATTTTACACATCCCATTAAAAAGAACGTGTAAGTTGTTTGAAAGAGGAATGATTTTGTTGTTGTCTTTATAATGGCATGTTGGTCTATTACTCCTACCCAATGCTAGTAATAAAAATAATAGTCTATAATTGGGATGTCCAATAAAATGCTTTTAAATGGGAGCACATAAAATTATTGTGTAAAGGCAATAACCTTGGTAAGGTAGAGAACGCTTGCTTATATGAGTCTGTTGGGAAAAAAAGGAGAGTATTTTGAATATATGTGATATAGGAATTTTAAATTGCAAGCTAAGTTCCTTTTCTCCCCTTTCTGATTATATTCTGTTTTGTCCTTTTTCACATTCTCTCTACTTTGTTTTCCATCCTCTGTAGCTCAAATGAACCACTGATACTTAACAGGCCACGGGAAAATATGAGACATTTTCAACTCATGCCAACTCTTGTCTCCTCCTCAAAACATAAGCAAACAAATATTCTTCTCTCCTATTATTTCTGAAAATAAAATAATTTGTTACTTATTTTTCTACTTTGTGAAATCAGCCTAAATTTCCATTGGTCATATCATTGAAAATCATGAGGGAAAACTGTGGATGTCAAGCCTGACAATTACACCAATATTTTTTTAGGTATCTTTCCATGGGACTTCAGTGTATGAGATCCACTCTGTTAGGCAACAGAACACACAAAATAAGTGTGCGTGCTTATCTCCCACGTCACTCTGGTTCTGCCACTTTTGATGATGTGAATGCAGAACAGAAATCTGGAACCTCAGGCATTCTTGCCCTATTGTTCCTATCAAAGTGCTATTTAGCCTTGGGCATATTACAATGAGAGCTTGTTTCCACACTTGTAGCCCCTTCTGTAAACTGAGCGGGAGACTATTTCTTACCAAGTCGTCTCCCTGGGGTGTCCTAAGGATTAATTGCTGTAAGTGCAGTTCCTGGAACACATAAAGTTCCCTATAAGTATCCATTATTAAATGTTATATCCCCTCAAGTGCTTATTCACATTAGTTTTTCTTACTTAAGTAGCCCCAGTGACATCTGTTTCTATTAATTATTTTTACTATTTGCCACTCTTCTTAAATACAAGCTAAATGGCTTTGGCTGTGCAAAAGCAAATTCACCAGACAGCTACTTTCTTCTGTATTTAAAGCATACATAGCACTGCCTTTCTCCATTACTTTATTCACTTATGTTTATCTTTGTCAATGAAATTTTTACTCCAGTGGTTTTCTGACTCTTATTTTCCTTATTAGGGGAAGTATTAAGAATATTGGAAGTAAAAAAATACACAACCCAGTAGCAGAGAAATAAAGTAGAACAGAATCAAGAAGCATCATACATCCTTGCAACTTGCAGAGGTCTCATGATTTCCGTAACAGTCTGAAGAATGAGAAAGGGGGAGATGGCAATGAAGATTTCAGAAAGCTGTGACTTGAGCTGGCATGCAAAAATAGGTATGTTTTTAAAACCAATTCCATTAACTTCTAATTAGTTTGGCATCCAGTTAAAAAATCGCTCAGAAGGCTGTTCTTAAAACTCACATTCCTTATCTGCCATTTTCCTGCTCCTTCCATTCACTGAAGCAGCCTCCTCTCTTCATGTGTAGTCTTACATAGGCAGACATAGAAGTTCTCTGTCCTGGAGTCCCTCCATTTCCTGCATTTTCCTGATTTCCTATTAGCATCCCTAGTGTATTTACAAAGGTGTCTAAACATAATTAATAAAGTTGACAAAAGCAAGTCAACTCATCCTCTTCTCTCCACCACCTTTCCGCTAAACAAATGTAATGACTCCCTCCATTAAGTAAATAGAATTTAAACTACTCATTCAGTTTAATCTGCAAGAACAAATAGGTAGAGAGACCTAATGTGATGACCTAAATGAATGCTTCACCAACAGGGAAGTTGCTTCATTCTTTCTGCTGATGTGGTTGCATTCCTATCTTAGGGGTTTTCTTTGTTTCATTTTCCTTAACAATTTATTTTGTAGCACTAGCAATGTCAGGGTAACTCCAAATATAGGACTCTTGTCCCTCTCCTTATTTAAAATAAATAAATACCTAAACAAGCATCATCCTGAAACTGGTTAATTACTTAGGACATTCATGGCTAGGCCAAGATAACCCTGGTTCCTGCTGAGTTTGAAACTTTCCAACCAAAGTGCGCTCAGTATCTTCCTTGTCCTAAAAAGTACTTAGCAGTATTAGAAGCTAATTAAGGCTGAATTCATCATTATGCCTAAGCATGTTCCTTAGCTGGGGGACACAAGCAGTTCTACTGACTCCATGTTCTTATTTGTAGGCTTAAATTTGAGTACCTTGCTGAATGACAAATGACGAAAATGGTAAATGGGAAAAAAAAGTTAATTTGCTCTAAATGAAAGAATATACATCACACATTTTGATTTCAGAAAAAATATGCAGTCCTCTCCCACTCCGCTGAAAAAACCCAACATGTTACACTTGCCAAGTACCAAAGTGATATTAAGGACTTATTACTTTCAAATTTAAAATCTACCTTTGATTTATCTTAGTTCAAAGCCTTGGAGCTGTAATAAATTGTTGAATGCTCTTATCTGGCCTCTGATATGTCCTTGGCAAGGATGCATATACCAGGGAAATTAAAATCTTGGACTTTTTGTAGGAGAACTCTTATCCTGGGATTCTGTAAATAAGAATCTTGTCTAGGAATTTAAACTAGCCTATACTCATGTGTCAATCTGTTCATGTGCCAGATCTGACAAAATGCTGTGCATATGAAGGCCCAGAAACTAACTGAAATTATGGGTGTTCGATACACCAGGGGTCACAACCCACATTTTTCTGGACAAGCAGTGATACATAACTACGCAGCCAATGCCCAAGGTTCAATATTATAAAGCAGAAGCAGAACATCCCCACCCAAAAAAATCACACAAAATAATCAGATGGTTTCAGCAGTTTTCCCCACATTCCATCTGTTGCATAACACTGTTTTTCACCTGCATTCCCTCCCTTTTTTCCATTCAAGAGTATCCCATATTGTAGCAAGGGCAGTCATCATCTGGCTCCCAGCAGTAAAGAATGCAAAGCAGATGGAAGCCAGCAAGTTACTAAGGCCAGCAAGCATTGGCCTGGGTGAAAATAGGCATGGTGCCTCATTTACTACATGCTAAGATGGCTGTGCCAAGAAAGCACTAATTACAGATGTGCAAGATGGAAAAATCTGTGTCTTTTGTGCCTTTTGGAAATCTTATGCTTTGCCTTGATCTGTCCATTCTCCTCCCAGACCCACAGCCTTAATGACTCATAAAAGATCCTGAAATTAATCTTTCAAATTAATCTATAATTCTTCCATGAAAGCTTTAAAATTGCCCTACATGTACAATTTTACTGCTCTCAGATCACCTTGTTTGAGTGTGGATGTGGTTCTCTTGTGGCAGGCTAGAGGTTGATCAAAAGAGCATGCAATTCACAGTTCTTCAACAAAATTTTAAGCTACAGGTTTAGTGGCAACTCTGGGATCTCTGGTTAAATTATGTTTTCCAACAGGAAACTCTATGGATTCCAAACATGTTCATATATATTAGCAGAGGTGAAAGATGTTGGATAAAGATTTTAGCATCATGAATTAGAATTGCTACATTATTCTTGAGTTTACAGTTTAAGCCTGTGCCCTTATGCAAATTTATTAAAGAGTATTCCATTGATTTTGAAGGGCACTGTAATAGAGTGATCTGTTCTCTGTACATCTAATGGCATCTGGGACCAGCCAAACTTGTTCAAGACCTGCCATTTCTAAGAAAATGAAGGATCACCAGCCTAGGCTGGGATGGTGGAAGAAGGGGAATATAGGTTTCTTAATGGTGTGATTATCTGGCCATGAAAAGACATGTTTTTACAACAGAAGGTAGTTTAAGATCAGGATAAAACTTGTGATGACTTTCCCTTTAACGTACTTCATGCGTAAGCCACAGCAAAGTTGGGGTCACAGATGATGAATAATCCAGATTCTGCCTAATGGACCTTTTTTAAAAGAAAAAAAAATTAATAAGTTTTGGTATTATTTATAAGCTTTTCCCCTCTGTCTTTACGACTTACTCATCCCAGCTGTTCACTAACTGATGACAATGATTGTATGTCACCCTTCAGGCACTGAGCCACTCTGGAAATGGGGATTTCCTGGCTCTTTCTGAAGAGAAGAACAATATATTGAAAAGGCCAAATAGAGAAGATGGGGTAATGGCTCTTAACAGTATATTCCTTAGGATATCAGTAGGAGAGAAATTATGATTGTGAAACTCGGGGTTGGCATCCCAAATAACTTTGCCCTTACAAAGTATTAACTCAGTCTCTGAACATCTCCCTCTGAGGCAGTAATGACTTGCATTAGGAGTCTTAGATACTTCCATCAACAGCCCAATAGCCTTAAGAAGCCCAGTGAACTCAATTGTTGGCATTAACATGGAAGTGCAGACAGATTACACATGATTGCCCATTAGGTTAAAAATTCCTAAAAGCAAGGGAAAACCCCAGGTGGCTGATGCTTTTGAATTAATAATAAAGACAGACTGTGGACTGTGGTGGTCAGGCTACAGTTCAACTATTTACTAAGTCTACAAAAAGTGGATGTCATGGTACACTTGGGGCACACAATCCCATCTGGAAAATGGGCATTTTTGCTCTTGGGTATGCTGGAAGGATTCTATCCTGTGGCTTTTCTTGTGGCAATAGATAAAATAAGCCCTTACTATTCATGGTTTTTTTCCTGGCTGTTGTGTAAGGATGGGTTTGCTGCCTGTATCTTGATATACAGCTTTCCTCAGTCTTGAATTCCATTCACAAATGCGTTCCCTGGGCCCAGTAAATTAAACATAGGATAAACAAAGCCAGCAATGCACACATTCAGATTATGAATGAATCCTGTTTCTGCAAGGTATGGAGTCCTTTCCTCAAGCTGCCAGAAGTATGTGAGTCAGTGGAAATGTAGGATCTTCCTAGGTGAAATTCTGCCCTGATACCAAGCTCTTATTTATCATTCTCAAGAGAAAGTTCACTGTGGCTAGCAATCGGTTAATGAGAAACAAATTCTCCAGATAAAAAGTAAAAAACCACGACTTGGTAGGTATGTTCCTTTTTACACAACAGTTTGTGAACACATAATTAAACAGTTATTTGACTGTGGGCTTGATTTATGGCAGACCAACTCAGGGATATATAATCAAGTTCCAGTCTTGCCTGTTTAATTGATCGATGGGAAAGTAACTTGCTGTAATTTAATAAAACTGAAAGCATCAAAGGTTTTCAGGGTGTTGTTATTTATCTTGGGAGATTGATCATAAAATATGCAAGACGACCCTCAGTACTTGCTGGATCCAAAGCTCCAAGCTGCCTTTTATGCTTGGCTTTTTTTTTCCCCCATAGCAAGTCTAAAAGCTATGTCTTTCTCTCTTTTTCAACACAGAGGCTTAATGCTTTCAGTCCTGAAGTCTTATACATTGTGAGCACTCAAACTGCTTTATTTTTTTCCCCAAGATTCCCATCATTTTCTCCCTTTCCCCCMAAAAAATATGGCTGCTAATGTCATCTGCCTGCTTAGTCTCTCTGAATTTATTACTATTACTCTTTCTTGGAATCCCCATATCCACTGATCTCTGTATCACTGTCCATAGCAATTTTTTAATGGAAAAAATAGAAGGAGAAAAATCATTACTGTTCTTCATTTCTTAAGATATTTGTAAACATTAACTTAAATCCTTTGCACAACCATTTTATTATTTGTGTATGTAAGTAAGGCTACGACTAATGAAGAAGCTGTTCAGTCAAAAGAAGCCTCAGAGCAGAAACCGTATATCCTTTGGTGACACAAAACTCATTGTGTTTTTAAGTGAACATAGCACAATATCATTAGGGCTTTACTGCAAAATGTTGCTGTATATTGTTCAGTTATAGAGAAGGAATATAAATATTGGATCTAGAGAAGCAGCTGAAGGGCATGCTCTACTTATTCTTGCTCTTAGATAAAGGTACAGAGAAATACATTTGCCACTGTCATTGCCTTTTGAAAGGGATTTGGTGCTGAGGTATTATTTTTACTTCGCAAATTTCTTCCTTAGAACAAATTTCATTGTTAAAAAGCCATGGTGATAGAGGACAGCCCTCATGCTGACAGCTTTCTCAAATCAGAATGGCTGAGTGTGCCTCATATATCTTGGTGGCGAGGATACCCTGCAATATATGCTAACGCTCAACGGAAAATTAGCAGCATCAGCATCTATGGTGGGAGGTGGTTGAAGTGGGAAGGCATGACTAGGGAAATGCAACAACCCAATTTCCAGATGAACTTAAAAGCCTTTTTAGAGAAAGATCCAAACAAGGGTGACAATAAAATTTCCACCATGGCGGTAGCAAGGATTAGCATTGCCTAGCAGCTATTTGTTTTGGTATTGTAGAGATACAGGAATTATAGCTGTGTGGCAAACCATGCACAGAGAGTAATTAGTGCTAAAGGATAAAAATAACATAAATCCAGGAAAGGTGGTTGGAATGCAATCTTTAGAAAGCATTCTTCCTCTAACTAGCTAAATTGAATCAGCTATTAATAATGCAGTGACCTTCTGAGAGATTCAGCCCATAGATGTGATTTACTCTCGATGTGCCCAGAAAGCAATGTTCTAAAAGAATAAGCAAAAGTTTCAGGCTACAGGGTTTTTTGCTACTTATGTACTTATGGATCCTTTACTGGAAGGGGGGAGCAGGTATATGCTGGGATCTTACTTTGATATGAGATTCAAGGTAAGCCTGGATATATGTCAGATCCTGGGAAATAGAAAGTGCTCCAGTTTCAAATTGACCCATGTGTCTGAGTCTATTTATTAATCGTATTTTCAGGTCTTAAGGAATTAATACTGCTCCCCCCTACAGGAAAAAAAAAAAAAGTATCTGTTCCTGCTTGCATCATGATGTATGTAATAGTAGACATTGTTAGGTCCAACAAAACTCTGTTGAATAAAAGTCTTTTCTGCTGGGAGTATGGCTGGAAGTATAGCTGACAAATAGCTGCTGGCTGATACAAAGGCCACTCCTGCTCCTCTTTCTGCCTCCCAGTTAAGCACTTTCCTTTTTGGGTTCCAGCACAGGCTCATCATGATGGGGTCATGTTCAATGGTGAATTTGTTCAGGGAGCTGAGCCAACAGAAGTTAGGGTACAGTTGTGCTAGTTTAGTGTTTGGGACTGGTTCACTGCAAGTGAGATGAATGATAAGGAAATAGCATAAGAAAAATGGTGGGAGCACTTGCCTGCAGGCAGGGGTTAGTTTTCCTTAGCTGCAATATGAAACTGCATCTTAATTGCATATAAACATATATGCATATACATAGATACAAAACTACTAACAGACTTTAAGGAAATAGATGTATCAGTAGAACTGAACATTAGATGGACATAGCTTCTCTGCCTTTATATTTACTGACATTCACTGTCATTTCCCTTTTGCTGTTTTGTTTCTCTTCTCCCCTATAACTGGCACATTTCTCAGTGGTATGACCCAAACATTAGATCAATGTCCTAAGCCAACTGATCTGTGAACAGTCTGGGGAAAAAGAGGGAGTCCTGTGCCATCCACAGCAGAGGTGGCTGTTGCAGAAAGGCAGGCATTTGAAGACTGTGACTTTAGCCATGGTCCTGTGTAGTGGGTGTACCAGAGCGGTCCTATCATGCCTCTGTTTTGCTAAAAAAGAGGCCCAGAGACCGAGATCAAATATTGGTCTCCTGACTGTCCGCATTACTTAACAGCTAGCTTGCTAGCTGGCTCTGTTTGGACCATCCCAGCTCACTTTCTAAGGCCATGTCAAAGTGTCCTTAGTCATGTGGACACATGCCTGTCTGGCTTTTATTTAGCAATATAGACATAGCTTGTGTGATTTAGAGAAAAATCTCCAGGAAAAATTGTTCTACATATCCCACAGCAGTACTTTAATCCCAGCCCTTTTAAGCAATAATCACTCTTCGTACTCCCTCTGATGAGTCAACTACTTAGTTCAGTGTGCTGCACTATGGTGAAGTAGGTCCTGCCCCTGCAGGCACGAGGTCTCACTTGTCCATCCACGAAGAGGCTGGATTCTTGGGTGAGGACCCAAGTCACAGCCAAGCCCAATTTACGTATGCAGAGAAAGACTGTTGCTCAGCAATTAGTTAATACTCCTGATCTTGGCATTCAAATTACATTTACTATCAGGTCTGTGAATCTGGCTGAAGTGTGCTTCCATGCTTATTTTCTTCAGTCAAATCAGCTACTGAAAGAAAAGGGAATTTTATCTGAGTCATTGCTGAATAAACCCTCAGGTCACGTTCTGGCACCCCTGCATACTAGGTACCTCTGTGCTGGTCCAGCAATCCTACTGCAGTTAGATTAACAATGAGGATATGACCCCAGGAAAACTAAAAACATCTGGGTCCTCGTGAGTCTTTGGAAGTGCAGTTCTCTGAGATAAAGGCACCACTAAATAGCGAAAGTGCTAAAAACTTTGAAACAGTATTAAAGTTAGTATGTTGTCTCTTGTTCCTTTTGTAAACCTCCTAGATAGGATTGCATGAAGAAGCTGACTTTGGTTTAATTGAGACATAGCAGAAGGCAGTGTTCCTCTGATGTTACTTTAATTACAGCAGAAGGAAAAATAGCAATAGCAGAAAGTACTTGAGTAGTAATTTCAGCAGGTGCATCGGCAGTAATAAGAAATCTCATTCTTGCTTATCATTGTCAACAGGGGGGAAATTGTTCCTTCAGCCCTTTGCAGTGAATCACCAGATTATCACAAATCAGTCCCTAAGTGCTATTTCAATAGCATGAATTTGGGAGACCAGCAATTTTCTGATGTGCTCTCTATCTGTTCATTTAAAAATGGCTCTTTCCAGTGGATAATATGGGAAATTAACTTGCTATGTCCTCCTGGTGCCACCATAGACATATTATTTGTGGGGAGCAATATCTCCCTGATGTACACAGTGCAGTGATGTTCAACCACTACATGTCACCATGAAGACTATAATGCTAGCCATACTAATTCCTGGGGGAACACGAAACTTGAGATGAATGTAAAGGTCAGAAATGTTTATTAATTGTCCCGTTAAAAGGATGTTCATTTAGAATGCATAGTAATTGTAGCTGATTGATAGATATATGATAGGACAGTATTTCTTTAAAAGTCATTTGTTTATCCATTTTCTTTAAGATGCCAAAACACATATCCCTGATGAAAGGGAGCTCAGAACAGTCACCAGAGCTGAGCATTAAATAATGAGGGCATGTTCCAGGTTGGTACAGGCTTTAACAGCAACTAAGCGCAACAAAGATACAGGCTCAAAATATCTTAGCTGGCTCTTTGGATTCTTTTAAGAGCTGAAATTAAAATTTTAAAGAATTGAAGTAATTTTCTTTTTTAAGCTCTAAAAAAATTAGAAATATTCTCGTGTGATGAAAAGAAAAGCTTTGCTATCCTTAAGAGTATCCTCGCAAAGCATACAGGGTGGAAACTACTTCAGCCATACACTTACACTTCTGCATAGCATTCCCTATGTCAGAGCTGTCTAAAATATATTTGAAGAAGCAATGTTATCAGTTAGAGAGCCTTTTTTTTTTTCTAAGTTTTTTAACAACTACAGTGTCTAGCAGGATCTCTAAGCACTGGGATCCACTGAAATGAAATCTTTTATCAGAAGTTTCTTTCTTTCTTTTTGAGATAAAGCAGTTTCAAGGCAAAAAAAAAAAGATAGGTAATGTAAATAATTCAACATTCCTATGTTCCCATCTCTTTTCTGGTGTGGAAGCTAAAACCATATTTTACAGAAAAGGTAGTGCCTTTTGAGTAGGACAAGGACAGTGAGCAAGCTGTCGATGTATTTCATAGAGCAGCTGATACTGCTGAAAAAGACAAACTCTTGCTCATTCAAATGAATTCCCCTTCCTCCCCTGTCCTGGTACCCAAACATTTAATTGACTTAACTGTAGCTATTGTGAATCAAAATGTTAAAATGAGATTATTGGAAATGTTCTTTTAAATCTCTTGAATAACAGTGGGCAAAATAACCCAGGCTACGCTTTATAACATAGCATAGTGTTAAAATTGGTTTACATGTAACTCAGATTTCTCTAACCTGTATAACTAGTGTGACCTCTGCACAAAAAGCAGTGATTTA
Source organism: Phoebastria nigripes (assembly GCA_035582835.1). NCBI lineage: Eukaryota > Metazoa > Chordata > Aves > Procellariiformes > Diomedeidae > Phoebastria > Phoebastria nigripes. The sequence goes on along the minus strand of JAYKAV010002887.1, from coordinate 247,713 downwards.
TTTGTTCAGTGGTGCCTGAGGGATGGAAGTAAATATTACATACCAGGGCTGAAATGTGCAGTCCATATCACAAGAGTTCACTGGCAAAGATACCCATGAGATGGAATAGCTGTCATTTCTCTTGAAATCAAAGAGAGAAAAGATTACTGTTGGGATGGCTGAATTTACTAAATGACTTTTCAGTCTACTTAAATAAAATAATACTAAAGTGACCTTTAAATATTGAGAAAGGCCCCAAATGAACACAATTTACTAATGTAGCTGGTTTTAAATAAAATCTAACATAATTGTGTCCCTGGCTTGATGAAATTTAAGAGTTGTTTAAACTCTAGCTATCTGTTTAAGCCTTTATTTGGATTGGAATACTTATTAAAAAAAGTTCTTATTTCTTTTTCCCTGCCTTAAAAATTCTGTATCACAAATGCACCATAAAAATCTTAGAGGTTAATAGCAGAACTATATATATAAAGTCAGAGCAAGAGGAACACAGCAAACGCTTAGTTTGTCTCTTCCCACACTTATTTTAAAGACTGATTATTTAACGCACTAGTTCAACTTATTAGGCATATTAAAACTTTACATAAAATCATATGCACAGCATCTTAGTGTTTTAAAATAACAAGGGATTAAATCTGTTTGAAATGGCTGGGGAGACATTTGCTTCATATTCTAAAATGAGTTTTTATGAAACTCCTACATGGGAATGAGAAGTTGTGTTAACGGCTCTTTTAAGTACTCTAGTGAACTAGTTTTAAAAACTAGTGCTTACTTCGCAATCACCTCTGCATAGCACAGTTTGCATTTTCATGCAACACTTTCCCGTGTCATGTTGCATAAGCCATTGGATTTTGCACTTTTTCTCCAAAAAATGTTTTCTATAACTTGGGTATTAGACACCTTTGGCAGTAGGAAGAGAATAGTATTTCCCTGCAGCACAAGAAATTAAAACGCAAATGTCTTTGTTTTATAGKGTATACTAATTTGAGACAATGTATTGGTTAAAAGGATTTGTATCAATGCGGAATGGAGCCCGTCACCTATAGGCAGAAGCTTGGAGGTTAAGTTCAAGTAAGCATTTACAGATACTGATGTTTCTACTTTGCTAGCTACTTACACACTTTCTGCTCTGCCATAAATGGAATAGATGCTGAGCTTTTATGTACAATTGGAGCAACTGTCCTTGAAAATCCACAAAAAATACCCACCACTCTTCATCCAAATTAGATAATTCTGAAGCATATGGGGAAAAACAAACAGTAACTTAACTTTTCTCATAATTTTTTTTTAAAGCAATTTCTTCATGAATGTGGGTGAGAATTACAGAGAATAAAAACTTTTTGTTTTTTCCTCCAGATCACATAGCTTCTGGAAATAACCTGTGCAAAGTTTCTGCAGGCTGACTTCCCAACTTGTCTTGATCACAATACTCAGGAACCTTCTCATGATCTCCATCCCTGTTTGGTCATTCCTTTTGTTTCTACATAACAGCATGGGGTCGCATAGTTGAGATGGGGTTTGTTCTGTTGTTGTATGGTGATGATAGACAAGTTTCCCTAGAGTCACACAGAAATAGGACAGTGACTGGGGTGCCGTCATGGGAGAGGTGGGCCAGAACGTCTTTGGCAGATAAGTATCTGCCTACAGTATAAGAACCAAATGCCTTGGTATTTTCTGAAAATAGATCCCAGCTTGACTTTTAAAGTAGTTGTGAGCTCAGGAGAAGATGTAAGTGTGTAACTACCAGGTGGCTGCTCTGGATGTTGTTTGAGCTCTTTCTCTTTCTGCGTGCCCTATGTATTGAAGTATCTAACATGGCGTCTAGATTCTGCTTAAGTCCTAGTTTGGATGGAGCCTCAACTGCCTGTCTTGGCACAGTGCGCCTAGGACCTGGTGACTGTGCACACACCAACAACAGGAATAATGAGGGACAGGCTGGATCATGACAGGTCTGTTTTCCTCCTGGGTGCCATATCTGAGGTGACAACTGCACATGCAGAGGGGGAGTTTGCTCTCCAGAATACTACTGCTCTGGCCCTAAAGAACATGCATCGAGTTAAATTGATTTCTTGAGTTTGACAATATGTTTTCCCTTTCCTGATAGGAATAAAGAGACTCTAGCTGACTGAAGGAAGAATTTCTAATAGGTATATCCCTTTAAAATGAATCACCATTGGCAAAGCTCTGATGATGAAATACACAATTCTGTTTAATATATGTAAGCCAATTCTCACCAATTTAATGTTGTTTAAATGGGAATTATATCCTCCTGCCTCCAGGCAGATCTGTAAAATCAAATGGTACAATTAGAGCTACAGGACACATTCACTGGTTGGTTGCAATCAGGATAAGGCTTGGACACTATGGTGGTTTTTAATTTGTAAAGTCTATGGATTTCTCCCCTAAGGGTCTGAGAAATGGAACCATGAAAAGTATTTTGTTAGTAGGCTTAAATTCACTATATATCTCCACTGGGAGGTTTTTAGAGGTCTGCAAATTGAAGAAAGGTTGAAAACAAACTGCATTAGGTCATTATATAAAAGGAGGGACAGAAGGATGATAAAAATATGTATTTCAAAGCTTTATTTGGAAATCCGGGCCCTTTATTGGAAACATAAAAGTGTACAAGTTAGAAAGATGATCATTGTGTTTTCATAGGTATCAGAARAACATGAAACAGAGAATGTCTAGAGAGGGCCAAAGGCTTGCCTGGCGGATAAGGGAGGTAGAGGAAGGGAGAGGAAGGCTTACCACTGGCTGACTACTGGTGTCAGCCTACCTATGAACAACCTGAATACTGCTGAGATTTAATTGTATTGTAATTGCTGTATAATTAATTCATTTAAACCTTGGAGAAGTGCCTTTGTCATTTTAAATCTAAATAAATCCCTTCATCCATTAGGGGAAAATGCAGTATTTTGGGTTGTGTTGCATTTTTTGAAAGCTTGGGCACGTAACTGAATCTCCAGGTGGACAGCTTTCACGCTGCAGTTTAGTACCAAAAGCAAAACTCTCTAACTGGCAGCAGCACTGCCCCGGAGGTGTCTTTTCTGCATAACCAAGGCAGCTTCTGCTGGGCAGAGCGTGACTCAGCCTTCAGCAGTCCCTCTCCTGGCCGAGTGTGTGAACAACTATTCCTTGAGCTCCAGGAGACACTTCCTTTATTTTACCCTGATACTTAATTGCTTTTTGCTGCAGAAAGGCACATATTCTAGCTCCAAGCTTTATGAACGCCCGCCCTACTACATTTATCACTGCATTTTCTGCTTTAAAATAAGGGTATTGTGTTTTATAAAATCAGAGAATAACATTTTGCACAAACTTTCTGTATTTCTGGTACTTAATTCTGGATGAGGAACTGGAAGTGAGTTGACAGTGGCTGCAAGCTGCTCTGTTAACTGCATCCCATATAAATAACAGCCCAAAGTCATTGCAAACTGTTTTGTTCTCTGTATTTAGTCTTACCTATTTATCTTATTTTAAGTAATCAAGGTTGAAAAGAAGGCTCTAGATTTAATATTGGGGAATACATCCCCTTGTAAGAAAGGAAGAGGGGGGGATTGAGAATGGCTTTATCAGATGATCACATTGTAGGAAGTCTGTAAATGTTAAATCCAGCTTTAATATAGCAAAACAACAGTATCCAGCCCAGCTGGTAAAGAAGCTTTTTCAATGGAGTAAATACTTCTGTCCCTCTTCCACCTCTGTAAAACTGATTTCTGCTAAAAAGCATTTGTGTTCTACATTTTCTTGTTTCAATGACATACAATTCTGTGTCCAGGTATCTCTGAACCTCCGGTTTCTACTTTTAGCCTTAGATATCAAAGTTCCTAATTGAATTTGTGAGATAATTTTCTTTCCTTATTACGGTCTTCCATTAACCTTTCTCATTTCTCTGAGATTTATTACCTATTCTTTGCTTGCCAGTGGCTGGAATATATTTGCCATTTGCTCTTGAAAGATCTGGGTACGGTAAGAGGGGTATGGATTTTAATCACATTAATTCTTAAATGACTTTGCTAACCTTTTTCATTAATTTTTTACTTTCTTGATCCCTTTTGGGATGGAGATGAACAATGCATATCTGCTTAATCAAAATCAAGCCTAATCAATCACAGTTTTGTAGTGTGTAGATATATATATATAAAAAAATATAAAAAATATACATAAATATATATAAAAAAATCATGGCTCACTGATGGAGAAAGAATAAATTTGAGGGAGTAGCATTTAAAACAAATTACAGTGATGTTGTAGGACCAGTAATTCTCACTATACAGTAAAATTATAGTAAGATGCTATGTTATTAAAAATATTGTTTTAAAAATACTTTGGCACTTTCATAAAAACACTCTCCCATTCCGCAGAAAACCTCCACACTTGATCTTCACCCATGGATACATTTTCATGAAACTTGAGAAACCCCACTTACTTCTGATTTATGTAAGCACTTATTTTACCCTTCTGAGGCATTCAGAATGTATATTTTTAGAAAATATACAACTGTGATGAATCCATATTCAGCATTAAGGGAAAAATCCTAAGCTTATTAAACAAGGGAATGAGCTGTAATCTGTTCCCTATGTCTTTTGGAAGAAGGTAGAGTTTGTCTCAACCAGCTAACAAATCTTAAAAAAAAAAAAAAAAATCACTCTACATTTAAAAACTCTAGAGTAGATATGGTAAACATTTAGCATAATAAAAATGCTTACCCGATGTATTTTAATATTATATCTTTTGCTTAACCATAAACAGCTGACAGAGTGAGCTTGGAAAAGGGCAAGTTTCATGTGTACGTATGAGATGGAATCAATACACATTATTTGTTCTTCTAAAATACGATTGTCTGCCAAGACAGCTCTGTCCAAGAACTGGACAGAGGTGGTATTTAATACCTGTGCAATAGAAATTATCATTGTTGGCAGACTGACATTCATCAAAAGTGTCTGTATCCTATCTTACGATAAAATGTGCTCTTCAGTTTTGTTCTGTGTTTATTATAATGTTATAGCTATCATTAATTAGCATTTATTTTTCTTCTATCACTAAGCAATAGTGCTGAAGCAAGTAACATGTATAGAGGGAAAACATTTTACTCTGTTGCTGCCTAAAGCTTTCCCAGTCAACGCTCTCTTTCAGTAGACCATATTGTTGAAGATGATGAAAGACAGGTTTCCAGTCAATACTTTCAAAGTTTAAACGAAGAATGAGAAACATGTTCTAAAATAGCAAACACCCAGGAAAGGGAGATCTCTGTTCAAACTGCTGCTTCACTCCCTTTTGCTTACCAACTGCTGTGTTTGTTCCTCTCAGAGTCTCCTGTTGCAGCTGTTCCACTTTGCTAGAAACCCTCTAATTTCTTGGCTACATCTACTCAGGACCTGTGGATACCCACTCCTTCTGTCCTTCAATGGCAATATCTCTTTTTCACTTTGGTGTTTTCTAGAGACATTTTATCACAGCTTCGTTTCTCTCTTTGCCCCTCTTTCTTCAGCCTTCATTATAGTAGGCACAAGAAGACAAGTCCTAACTTTCTTCTGCAATATAAGTAGCCCCGCTGTTTCAGTGGCCCTTTTGGACACATGTTCCAAGTTTTAATTCCTCCTTCCCAAGCACCAGTTTAAAAACTGATTCTTATTATTCCTGACAGTCACCCAAGCATATTATACAGAGGTACTAAAGCTTTATTTCTCCTGCAAAAAACTTCCTGGTGTGTCCTAAGATCACATTTGCTTTACGCTGCCACTTTACAGCAGTGATTCAGAACCACCTTTCTTCTCTGTTTCTGATTAATGAACACTTAATTTAGCAACACTATAAAAGGAGCTACTTAAAGACATGGGAGACGCTGTGCACTGAAGACCCTGCCACAGTGGAGCAGCCACCAGGCACACCACCTAAGGGGAACTCGGCATGCCTGGACCCCTGCACATGTTCCTTTGACAATCTCACTGCATCCATGACTGTATTCATAGTGCAGTAGTAGTGGTCACTATCTCCTGAGTAGACTTTGAGGATCTTGAGGAATCTTGCCCTTCTACAAATACAATGAGAGCTCTTCCTTTCTCTTTCCTATCACTTTGTACACACAGATTTATTTTATTCCTCTTGCCTTTGATATTTCATGCCTTCTGAAAAGAATATAGTCATTCACAAGGTCTTAACTACTCAAGGCCATAAATGCTGCATTTTAAACTGTTACCATTGAAGTCTTTGAACTACCTCCAATTCAGCATTAATTTTCCTGGGTTACTCGCCTTGAGTTAATTAGTTCTCTGTACTGTCTGCCCACATCTTTGATTTGTTTTAGAGTTTTCCTTACTTGCACAGAAAAAGATTTCTTCTTTCTGCATGTGAGTGAAGTGAAATAATGGTCTTCAGTATTCTGCAAGATTATTAATTCAGGAAGTTGAAAATCATATTGTCATTCTCTATGGGGAAACCTATTATTATATCACCATTAAGTACTGATTAAATATACATTGTCCTTGTATAAATATATTATGCTAATAGTCCTTCCATGATCTTATAATACTTCAGGATTATTCCAAAACCAATAGATGTAGAAAATCCCATTTTTTAAAATTGATAATGTAGTCATTTTCCTCTACATAGTCCATCAGATAACAGGTGTAGGAGAGAGATTGTGGAGCATGGGCCAAACTTTGGATTCACAGTATGTTTCATAAAAACTGTATGAGCATCATAAAGTTTTTAGGAGGACTCATCTTGATACAGCCAGTATAGAGTAATCTGCAGACAAACCTGAATTAATGGCACTAAAACCATGGCAAGCTGGTTACCTCCTATCATGCGTTCACCCTGCTGTCTCAAAAGTGCCAATTTTATTGAGCAACTTTTGTAACTCATACTACCAAATTCTACACTGTTAACAGAATCTGAGCTACTTCAAAACTTCTTCACATTTCTCTGTACCTCCCAAATAACTTCAGTATAGGCATGCTCTCACTCAAGCATAACTTCATTCAAACATGGCACAGGTATTTGGGTGGAATAATGTGATAGTCCCTGCCATTCTTCTCTGAAAGATAACCAAAGCACTCACCTTCAAATCAGTCTCTGAAGTGATAAGAGTCTTGGAAAAAATTATGGGCCCTGTGAAAGTCAAGAGCATTCATTTCAGTGTGACTGGGATTTTCACACTACAGCTTGGTTTGCCGGATGACTGGAATGCAGTGATACATAAGAATTTGAGGAGACGTCGTAACAACGTGCAATTGGATGCATGTGATTAAGATTAATATTTAAAAAAGAGAAAGAAGTGTTGTGCATTTATGAGAGACTTGAAGTATAAAACATATAAACCCATGAAAATTGCAAGCAAGCAGACATTATTTAAATAATGTGTGGGAATAGTATCCAGGATCAACTTACATTTACTCTTTCATTTTCAGCCAAATAAAAGCATATTCTATCATTTGAGGAGAGTTACATGGCTTTACCAGTACTGTTCATGCTTTTTGAGACATATGTTTTCAGCACTGTTGGTGTATTAGTGAAGTACAAAATTCTTCATTGCAAGAATATTTTTTCAGTTTCTTTTAAGTGATGGAACATCAAAGACTCATTTTCCATTTAAAATAACATAGACAAAATGAAATGAAAAGTATTGAATAACATTTAACTTTGAAATATACATTTTTCCAAAGTATTTATGATGTAACAGAGGAGCAACTTGAAGCCTGTAATTTCTTTCTTAAGATGGAACAGGCTGGTAGAAAATGCAGGAAGCTGAGAAGAAAATCACCCTAAAGAAGGAAGGCAGTTGGGTAAGAGAGACATATTTAAAGAAAAAATTCTTTGTCTCTTTGGATATCTTGATCCATTTGAGTTTTGTTTTGTGTTTTTTTTTTTTGTTTGGGTTTTTTTTATACAGGATGAGAATGAATTTGAGGAAACACTATGTTTATACCTGAATTAAAAATAGACCTGCTGTTGTGCAGAAAAAATGAATTTAATATCCCACATTTCCTGAATGTGCTCGTAAGGGCCTGGATAAGTGACACAAAACCAGGGAAGCAAGCTGTTCTCTGCAATCCAAACTACTCCAGTGAAAATACGTGAAAGCTGCAAGTGTGCCAAATTGGGCTGCAGGTACATCTCTAGCAGAATCGTATAAACAGTGCACAAAGACTACTTTGCATATTTTCTTCAATTTTTTGCATGTTGGTGTTTTTTGGCAGACTGATCTCTTAGTAGAATACTTATTATAATGTAGTCTTTAGGCTCAGAGCAATAGAAAGGTCCTTATGCAAACAGAGCCCCCTGCTAGTCCTTTAAAATGTCAAAAATTAAATAAGACTCCGTTCAGCTACAATTTTTTCCTTGAAGAGAAACTGTGATTGGGAATTGTAACAGCCATCTGCACCTCTGTGTGGAAGTAATCCTGCTGGGAAAATACATAATTCAACAAACCCACAAATAGTCAAGAATATGATGATATGAGGTTCCTGTTAAACCATTGCCGGTAATAAATGGGAAGCAAACGAGAGGAGTGGGAATTCTGTGAACAGTGTGGAGTTGGAAGTTGGAGTTACGTGACTTGGCAAATTAGATAAAAAAAGACTTTTCTCTGTGTCTCTCCAGTCTCTTGCATCCCAGATCACCACCCCTCTGCCTCTGGTGTTTGTGAGAACAGATTCAGGCTTTCAGGGAGAGCCAGCACTGGGGAGGGTCTTGCTCTGACTAATGGGCGTTTGTGACTTCTGGCTGTGCTCATGCCTGCTTTTTGATACAACGGCAATTCGGGGTTAGCTAAAAGCTTCCTTCATGAGCTGCAGTACTGCAGTCTCCAGGAAGGTGGGGAAGGAGATGCTGGAGCCACCCCTGTGCCCCCACAGCATCCCTCAGGGCTTCCCAGCAGAAAAAGGGGACTTGCAATGCACCACATCAAGCCTCTGAAGCCAGATGGTGCAGTGAGAAAATTGCATGGAGGGCCACCAGGGAAGAGGGGAGAGCCTGTTGCCATGTTCCCAGAATGTGGCATGCAACTTTGTCCACCCATGCCAGGGACTGGCCAGGCTGAGGTGAGGACCTGTCCAGGTTCTTAGTTAGACAGTAGGGACCATCAGCAAGAGCTCAGAGCACAAAGCCAGGTACCACAGAATCAATTAGAAAGGACATAACAAGTTCTCTCTTCTCAGATAATCTTGGTGATGTTTAATAAACTCTTGCCCTGGGCACCCCTTTTTGTGTGGCAGATCTGAATAGCACTGTCCAGAGCTTTTGGGTAACACAGAGCTTACTTTGTAGACAGCAGCATAATATTTACTAGCAGCCACTCAGTTGCTCTCTCGTGTCAAGCAGTTGCTACCCAGATGCTCACAAGTACAATACTGTGTTGACACAAACTATATGCCATGTGCAACTATTTATACATTCTCACTATGTTAGTGAGTTATGAGGGCAGCTCTGTTTTTCCTTAAAAATCCCTTTGCACTTACAGGCAGTTTTGACTCAGTGTCGTGGAAATGAATATTAAAATGCAGCCTAGTTTTCTCCCCCTTTAGAGCATGGATGGCTACTGCAGGCTCACATGCGAAAGAGAAAGCATGCTTTGGATTCCCTTAGTGAGTCGCCTCTGTTTCACTGGTGATTCATTGCTTGAAAGGAGAGGAAGGCAAAACAGGCCTGTTTACACCAAGTGTCATCCATTTATGTGGTTATTTATTTATTTTAGCCCAGGGCATTCTCAAAGCAATGGAATGTGGCTGGACTGACAGCTGCTGAAGTCTGATGCTTTTTCTYGGGCCCTGGGCTGTGCTTGGTACCTGCATGTACAGAAGTGAGTAGAGATGAAATGGAGAACCTTCATTCACATAAAGATCTCTTGCACTGAAGCATGGAAGAGTGGGGAAGGATTAGCTTAGGTGCTTAGGTGCATGCTAGGAGCATTCTGGATTTGTGCATCCTTGGGTACTTCAGCCTCCTCTAGCAGGGCTGGCTGAGAATCCATCTAACCAGCTCCTCGGGAGCTGGGGTGGTTCTCATCTGCGCAGCTAGGGAGGTTCCTGATCTCTCTGTCCATTGGTGCAGCAAGGGGCAATTTAGGAAACTGCAATACATGGAGCAGGTACTAAAATCTAGCAGTTTGTTTATGCAAATGTCTTTACTATGATTTAATTTTCATCCTGCATAATATGTCATCTGCAGTGTGCAGAAAAGCTAAATTCTTCTTTTAAATGTATAAAAATACTATAATGGCAATTACTTAACCCAGATATGTTTATAAATAGCTCAGTGTTTTTGCAAAATGTGAGCAAACTGTCACAGGCTACAGCTACATCCATAAGCAATTATGTGGTTTATGGTTTTTTTCTAACAAACATGGGACATACCACAGCACTCTGCCTCCTAAATCTTACTATTTAGATTCCATAGACAAAGAAGCTACGTTTGTGTCGACTCTGTAGGGAGCAATGTGATTTTTTTGTTGTTCTTGTTGAATCTAGGCAAGACATTTCATGTTAGAACTGTCTTTGGATTATTTGTTGTTAGTGATAGAAGAACACCTTCGCGTGTGTTTTAGCTAACATTAGTCACAGACAGGAGGGAACTCTTTGAAGTCCTGGGAGGCAGAATCATTTTTAAAATGCAGATTTTTTGCCACCCAAGATAAGGTAATCTTAGATCAGCAACAAAAGCTTTCCTGACTAGGAGCAGTTATCGGACAGACTGCTAAATGAATTCTGGCCATTCTTTTAAGCAGCACTGAAATTAGGGCAAGGGCTGAAATTTTTTATCAGGACTTCAGAGAAGCATCCATTTTTTTTAAATTCAAAATTTCAATGCCCTCTTAGTAGGAATAAAAAAAAAAAAATGTGATTTTTCTCTGCTCAAAATCTGTCACTGCCAGAACTGCCAATTCCAGCAGTTTTCAGGCAATCTGAAGGTCTGTATYGTGCTTTTTGTCCTAGAGTGACTTGTGCTTGTTCACAAAAGACAGTACCTTTTAAACCAGTTTGTCTGGAAAACTCATCCCTCAGTAATCCTTTTGTTTGTCATGCTATATTCCATTTAACTTTCTGCTTGTTTTTACTACTCTTTCATGCTACTGACTCTCCAAAAGCAGAATTTATCTAATTAATTAAATATTTTACACATAGAAATATCACTGCTCAGTTGCATCATCTGCCTACAGACTGCATTATGGTGGGGGAAAAAGATGTGCAGAAGCACATCSTCTCAGAAGTCGTCTGAGGCCTTGAGGCTTTGGCAAGTCCTTTGGTCACTGATAAATTTGTGTGCATTGAAAATCATGTAGGATGGCCAATATTAGCTAGTGAAAAGGGGAGATGAGGCCTTTGCAGAAGCAAAGACAGCCATTGACAAATGATTCCTGGTATTTCCAGATTGCAAAGTCACCACACGGCAATTTCATGGGCAACACAAGGTGGCAGAAGTCTAGTGTCTCTCCTTTCTTTGTATTCCTGGAAAAAAGATTGATCATAACTGGTCCTATGTCTGTAAAATTTTCTCTGAATATCAATCTCATTGTAGCAATAGAAGAGCATTTGTCTTTGAACGTCAAAATATATTCAAAAAAAATGAACCTCAAAGTATTTCCATGTTGTCATGTTAATTTTTGGAAATGCTGAATATTTCTACCCCTCTAATGAACAAGCTCTACTTGCCCCAAGCTGGACACCTGGAACATGAAACACCACAAATCTGTGTTGCTTTACATGAAAAACATCTTCAGAGTCCAAGGAATACTTGAGTGAACAGCTGAAAGACAAAATAGATTGTATTTGTACAAGTAACACAAATGTAAAGACATTTATGAAATTATTTAACATATATTTGCATTTTCTGCATTCTGTCTTGTCTACCCAGAGCAAAGGTCTTGTTTTGCTGTAAACCTGCTGTCAGCCTGCTGTGATATGTGAGCTCCCCACAGATGTGAAAAGAAAACAGGAATTTGCAGCTGAAGAAAACTGTCGCTCTTTATAAAAGCAGATCTCCCCTTCCTCTCACTCAAACCAAGAGTTATGAGCCAGTCCTATTTATCTGAGCTTTCCCGTCCCAGCCGGTGTGCGTGTTGCATTGCCCTCTGCTGCTTGCCTTACGTTTGTCCCGTCAAGGAAGACCTACTCTGAAAGGATGATGCCAAGTCTCACTACTGATAGATAGCAAAGACTCCCTGCTCATTCTTTCTGTAGATCTTGGTGTATTTGGAGAAGACTAAATCCTGATGTGGGTTTTAAGGTTCAAGTTTTGGGGAAGTATAATCCTGGGAAAGAAAAAAACACTCATCAATATGTAAGATGGGAAAGCTCATTTCAATTTCCTGTTCTGCTGAACTTCGCAGTGCACTTCGGAAAGTGTCTTTAAGCTGATTACACACAGTTGAAATAAAGCTGGCACTGGCCTTTTACTTCTGCTTTTCAGTCAGGAAGTCTGTACGATAGAGCTTTTGAATGATCACAACTCTTCCCAATCCTACTGTCGGATTCCCTACTTCCCAATCTAACTGTGTCACAGTTAGATGGAAAACCCTAAAGATTGAAAGTTGCTCAGGCACTTACAACAGTGGGTACCACATAAGGCCATAGGATTTTTCTTGCTTCCTTGCTTATTATACTAGCATCTACTGTTGAACAGTGCATTTCAAAATAATTTCACCCCTGTCTTTGGGGTGCTTCTTACAGAAAGTCAGTGACTAGAGGGGTTTTGGAGACCTGAGTCTTCTTTTCTTACAGAAATCTTATTTCCATCATCAATTCAATGGGGCATAATGTGGAGCTGCTCCTGAAAGGAGCCAGCTTATCCTTTCTTTTTGCCCAGATTAGCATTCATTTAGCTGCATGATGAACCAGTCTAGGGACTGACTTGGTCAGAAACTAATTTCCCCTTCAACTTTTTATTTTGTCATTATTCACATAAATAACATAACATAACATAACATGTTTAAAATTACATAGGCATTGTATCTTGGTTATGTATCTCAAACACTTGCATTTATACATGAATGGTTAACTATTTAATTCTTATAAATCTAAATTTTAAAAGGAAAAATCAAATAGTCTTTCCAATAGTGAATACCATATTGATTGAGAGATGTGTTTTATGCCTTTTTAGAGATTAATGCATTTATAAAAAGCATACTTTATAGTAAAAAAAGTCCACTGCTATATCACATATAAAAATTTCTGTAATATCACTTCAATTTTCACATACATGCATCACTTTACTGAACCCCAGTGATTATTGTTTCTATTCTTACAGCTAAGAGTGTTGCCGGCCTGGATATAAGGGTAAGGACTATTCTCAAGCAGCACAAAGTATATGATGATTACCTCAATCTGCCAAAATTTTTGTCTGGAACTAGTATACTGCAGAACGTACCCCACGTCAGCATACTGTGTTAAGTTCTGTTTGGCATTACTTGAAAATGTCCATGACAGAAAATGTTTACTGCCACCTCCCTAATGGCTACAAATCAGAGGTATTATTTTTGAGTAATTTATTCTGCCTGAAGGATGGAGTAACTTTGTCATCTAAATTATTCTTTTAAGCAAAATGGTTAAGGGACCATTCGATCTAGTATTTTGCAATACGGAGAAAGACTTGCCTGGTCTTAACCTCTCCTGTGATTCTGTTACCTCTAAACTGAAAGAAGTGCTTACGAAATGTCACATACCTGCCCTGCTATTCAATTTGTCCTCACAAAGGAAGTCTTTCCAATCTCACAAAGGTATTGTGAAACACCATTTATCAGCATGTACAGAGCTTTGAGATCCTTGGCAAGGGGGAATAATAGGTCCATTTTTTTTAAGATATTTTTAAGTATCAAAATAGGGATTGAATTCTAGTTATATATTTCAACAAATATAGCAGAAAAGAAATAAAACCTTTTAAGTAAAATAATTTGTTTATACTTTGAAAATAACAATTTGTAGACCTGCTGCCTTCCAGTGGACTGTTTCAAGTCCTATTCAAACCAATGGCATGACTCCCTACCTCCTAGGGCACTTGCATCAGGACTCAAGAGAGTCTCGCAAACCCAGGTGATGTGTTGGACGCCACACATGACTCAGAGCTAACTGAAATTCAATAATGAATGACAGCATTCAATACCACTCCGCAAATAATAACGCAGAAAGGAAGAGAGAGTTCCCTGTTGACTATGCACCTGAGGGGGCTCAAGTGCGCTGTTTCTAACCAACAAGAGCTAACACATCTAGTGTTTGTGAGCCATGCATGCATGTAACCCAGCAAAACAATAAAACCCCAGCAATACCACGCTTTTCTCCTCAAATGCCTTCCAGTTCATCAGCAGCATGGGTTATAAGGGTGTAGGACTACCACAAAGAACCTTCTCTCTGGTAGTGATTATAGTGCCTCTGATCTCCCACACACTGCCTCATGAATCTGCCCCTGTACTCAGCTTCCCTGTGATTTGGGATGCCCCACAGGGCTGTCCAACTTGTCTGAGAATGGGAATGAGGAGTTATTTTCAAGTTTCTGATACTTTTAAGGTATGTGGTTTATCTGAAGTGTGACTTCAATGCATAAAGCTACGGTGAATCTCAGAGAACATCACAGGTAATAATTGTGATCAGAGCCTAAAACCCAGCACATTTTTCTGAGGGAAGGCTTTGAGCACAAGCTCATTATAAATACATACCTACCCCATGTGGCTTTTGAAGAATGACAATATGCTATCACAGCAACAAGAAGCCACTGCGACTGCTTTCCTTAACAAATGTGTTTTTCTATGTTTTGATGCAACTCACATACAAAGATTAGATTCTAGTTTCGGTATTATGGTTACTTGAAGTGTCTTTTCGGAAGGAATGCCATGAATACCTGTGGAAAAAAATTATTCTGCCTCTATTATGTAATGAATTTCACATAAGAATAAATCACTAAGGCTCTTCGCTTTTAATGATTTTTTTTCTGCACATTGATATTTGTGAAGTCACCCTTTCTTAAGACAAGTAGTTAAAACTAGTTTTCTTTACTGTGAGCATCGATCCTGCCTTTAGTATCAGTTGTTAATTCCTAATATGTGGGGACTTACAGGCAGATCCCAAGAAGACTTTAGCTTGACCATAGATGCTTAACTGATCAGATAATGAAGAATTGTGAGCAGAGCACATTTTCACATCTGGACAGGGAAAGACGAGGGCCTTGTACCTTGGACATGGCCAGGGTTAGATGGCTGCTGAATGAGTGTTCTTCGGATTTCAGTTTTTGTACTTGCGTCCTTATCTTTGTAATTTCCCACAGTTTGGGCTGTTATTTTACTGGTTATTTAAAAACAGAGAAATCCAGCTTGTTCCCTCTCTCTTCCCAGTCTTACTGCAAGTTATGATATATCTCAAAGTTAGAAGTAACAGATTGTCTTGACAGCCCAAGCACTTTTCTTCCTTTTTTTGTCTCTCATGCTCTGCTGTGGAGTCATTAAGCCACTAGAGGAGAAGGAAAACAAGGGGACCTCCAGTTGCAAGCAGCAACACTTAGGAAGAGGGAAACAAAGGAAAAACAGCAGAAAGGAAAGTAGGAAAAAGAATCCCCCCATTTTTGTAGTTGACTCTATAGTTAATTGAATAAAATAATTTTTTCCTTTTTTTTTTTTCCTTCTTTTTTTCCCACCATGTCTGTGCATGCAACTTCACATATACATTTTGGAACTGGTAACGATTCAGAAGTGAACTTCAGCAAAACAACTTCAACCAAAACGCAATAAGCAGGTAGGCCAGTGATGTTAAGAGGATAATTGACAGCTGTGTTTTCTGCAATTAACTGATTGAAAGGAAAGGAGATGGATGGAGATTGGTTTAAAAAATAAAAAAAAGCTGCAATGTTATGGCTGGTGTTATTTAATTA
The DNA here is from genome assembly GCA_035582835.1 of Phoebastria nigripes. Taxonomy (NCBI): domain Eukaryota; kingdom Metazoa; phylum Chordata; class Aves; order Procellariiformes; family Diomedeidae; genus Phoebastria; species Phoebastria nigripes. The sequence continues at coordinate 231,861 of JAYKAV010002887.1, read as the reverse complement.
TTTCCGAGTTAACAATGCAAAATGAGGGTACACTAAATATAAACCCTTATCTTTAATTGTCAAGCCTGCCCTGATCTACTTGCGCTGGAAAACCTAAAATCAACGGGAATGAATCCTAGCAGCGGTCCAGTTACTACCAAAGAAGGACTGGGTACAAGAAAGGAGGGCAACGTGCTTTAAAAGACAATAYGACAGAAAGTAATGCAATCTGAGCAAAAAAAGGAAGGTTTGTTTTCCTGCCTGCATGCATCTTGGGCTCACTTTAAATGACAGACTTTTCTTCTCTCTGCATTTCAATTAGACTGTGCCAATGGGCAAGTGGGGAAAGGAATATTAATGAGACAGCCTCAGAGCGAGGGTGGGAAGGGGGTGCTGGCGATGATTCCCACCGCAGACCGGAAAGGGCGCAGGGTGGTTGGTTGGGTTGTGCCCTATCAAACACGTACTTAACAAGAGGTGATAAAAAGGTTGAGAAGGGCCACGGAAAATGTGGTTTTATCGTTCCGGGGATCGCTTTTCCCTCTGCTTATCGCTGGCGCACGGGCGAAGTTACCGCGCCCGCCCGCTCCGCGCAGGCTGTAAGGCCAGGGAAGCCCCTCTGCCAGGAGCCGCCGTTCAGCAGGGTGACTTGCATCTTCCCCGCCCGCCGCGCCGGCCGGGGGGCAGCGGCCTCGGCGCCGTGACACCCCCGCCGCGCCGCCCCCGCGC
>JAYKAV010002887.1:164712-230842 GCA_035582835.1 Phoebastria nigripes | reverse complement strand
CGCGGCGTGGTCCCCCACGGCCGCGGGCAGCGCCTGCCCGTGGCAGGGCTCTGCTGCGGTCCGCAACTTGTCGCCCCGCGGGGGCAACCCCCGCCCCCGCCCCGCACCCCCCGCGGCGGCGGCTGTCGCCGGTGTTTTGCCGAGCAGCCGTCAAACGCGTTGGGCGCTCGGCGGCGGCTGGGGGCGGCTCGCCCGCGGTCCCCGCACCGAGCCCCTGCGAACGGCATGACTCCCCCCCGCCGCCTCCCTCCCGCCCCCCCCGGCTGCGGTGTGCCGTAGTGAGGCGAGGAATGGTTAAGCCCCGATCTTTTCATACATACGTTTTTTATTTTTTGTTCCTTTTCGTCTTGGGGCTTTCAGCTTACGGAAAAGGAAAGCATCTGATGCGTCTGCTCACATGCCACTTTCGATCAACCGTTGCCTCTTTGCACAGAGCAGGATCGTTGGGAAAGATGGAGATACAATAAGTTGCTAGTAGTGAAAAGTGCTGCGGAAATCCAGTGGTTTCCTTTCTCCACTGAAGTGACATATTTTTCCTCGGGTTAAGTTGAAAGCACTGCTTGGCGGAGACTGACGGTAGCTGAGAGTGGGTTTGTGTTTTTCTTGCACGGTTAGGTTTTGCAAAGAGCAGCGATGAAGAGGAAGCTGGCACTCTCCGAGATGCAGTTGGTTCTTCTCGTTTTACTGGTGTGGCTACCAACAAGGTGAGAGGATGTTTAATTTTGTTGTTCAGTACAAACATGTATGTTGCGATCTGCTAAGGGTAAGCTTGTGTGAGAGGTTATAAAAGTATAGTATGTAGTAATGTAATAAAAAAATCTTTCCTAGCTGTTTGAATGCAGTATTACATAGTTTCCAGAGCAAATGCAGTAGAAGGTAGTCTAGGGACCATATAAGCCTAATCCCATGTCCTTAAACAGTTTGTGAATTGATACTTTATTTCACCATTAAAAAAATAATTCCTTTAAATGCCTTATTGGATCTTAAAGATTTATTGGAGTTACTGTATCACTGTGATTCTGTACCATACAGAACAGTTAAGATGGAGAAATAGATTATCGTGAAGTCAAATAGCAAATCACAGTCTCTAAAATAATGCTCGCATATTTTTTAATACGGTCATGCCTTTTTTTTTGGTCTTTTTTTTGGTAAACATAACAATTCAAAATGATACTTAAGCTTTAAACCTCTAGGTGGAGATAGCATACAACTTCACAATCACATATAATAAAACAATAGCCTCATTTATTAATCAACTTTTCTTATGTTGTTTAAAGTTCTCCATTTCTAAAGTGACAACATAAGAGAAAGTCATTTTAATCACGTAATAGTTCTGTGTTGCCCACAGTCCTTAAACATGCAATTAATTGTAGTTTGTAACTTCGGTTTACTTGCTTTGGTCCTGACTGCAGTAGGTGTTGTCCTAATATGGTAAGGGTCGTAAGCTAAATAATGCAAGTTTCCCATGATTTAAGAAGTCTGCATTTATTTTTTTTCTATTTCCTAGTGAACAAAATATTTCCTGAAACTATGTTTCCTATTTCACTTTATGCCTAACTATGGTGCAGTATTAGTTGAGTCACAGTGGACCAGATCCTGCAAACCCTACTCAAGTGAGTAATCTCGCTGACGTCCAAGAGACTACATGCGTAATTAAGGAGTGTATGCCTGAGTAAAGTTTGCAGGATTCGACCCTAATTTGATATAATTGTATGATCTAATTTTTTAGTGGTATCTTGAATTCAAAAAACTGTTGTATCTCAAAAAGAAGCTTAAAAAATGGCAGAGACTTACAGTACAGAAATATGTTTTAAAAATAAAAAATGAGCCATCCAGTAATTAAAATTAAGAAAAAACTCACACATCAGTAAAATCACACATGACATTTTGGTGTGTTCTTTATAAGTTATCTGATTTTGGTCGATTCTATGGTTTAGGTGATGGAAAGCACAGACTGCAATGATTTACATTTAAATACTTCCTCCATGCTGTTGAATTGGGGACCAACATAAAGCCCTGTCTTTAATCATTTTATAGCTTGCTTTAGAGAAAATGTCACCCAAACCTACTTTTGGTTTGGAGGAGGAAGAAAACATGCTTGTTTTTATAGCATTCAGAATGCCTTGGTCAGTAGTTCATTTAGAGATGATAAATACTCAAACATTTCAGGTTAAAAATTTAGATGGCTGAAAAAGGTATAAACGATAATGTGTGTAGCATATGATGCTTTACTTCCTTGATACTAGTGTGCTGGAATTAAGTAGGTAAGACTAATGAGCTCATGCATTTCACATGCATGGTGCTTAAAATTATTGGCACAGTAACATTTGCATGTGTAAGGCTTTCTGCATGGGAGTGTTTCCCTAGTACACAAAACCTTTGGTCTGGGTGTCCAGGTCCAGGAGGACTGTTCAGCAACACAGCTGTCTGGGCAGCAGATTCATGTTCCAGCCCCCAGTGTTTTCCACAGAGATATGACCCATAAAGGCTGTAACATCTCTTTCTTTATCGTGGAAGTTTGAAACAATCGATGATCTATAGATTCTTCTTGACACTTCATTTATGACTTTTTTCTATCCAACTTTTATAAGGTTTGTCTGCATCGAGTAGAACATCAGATAGTGCTTTTTATAACAAAATAGCATTTTAGAAACATGAAGGCTACCCACAGCTATTCTGCAGCTTGCTAGTCAGCATCGTTGTTCCCACCCACCAAATACTGACATCAGAGGACTCCCTGAGCATGATCGCTGGAGTTTTCCCTCATGTTAGTTCTTCTGGTCATGTACATTGCATGACCATTGGGTGGAAGCATATCCACAGGATTTATCCAGAGAGAGAGTATACTCAGGTGAGGACAGACAGGATAGAGCTGGAAGGAGGCAGTTTTGTGTGTGGGAAGCCGGGTTATCAGTCTGGGAGTGACATGCCACCGAGGCCTGGGAAGCTCTTTTAGGCTTTTGCACCTGCACAGCCAAATGTGTTAGTGGAGCTTGAAGTAGCACTCACGGTGATGCGATGTTGACTAGAAGTAGAGGCTACTGGAAAATGACTTCCTGGAAATTTTAAATAGCATATCGTCGACTCTTATGTTTCTGAACACTTGTATATAAATTGTGCATTCATATACTCTTAACTACACCCTTCTTGTTAGAGGGCAGCAAGTTAAATATTCAAGGCCAGCCTGCAAAAACTGCATGTTGAGTGTACATTAAAACATATCTAGCACTTTCTAAAATGTAAAATGTCCGTTTAGATCAGTGCTGGCTGACTCCCTGGAAGACGAAGCTAAGAATAACATCACCATCTTTACAAGAATTCTAGACAGACTTCTGGATGGTTATGATAATCGTCTCAGACCTGGATTAGGAGGTAATAAAAACAGTTAAAGATTGATTTTAAAAAACCAGTTTTAATGTTCAGATTTTATGCAGTGATATTCTTCCTTCTGTTTTTTTTTTTTTTTTTCCTAACAACTGGTATGTATCTTGATAAATTATTTATAACTCTATATTCACCCAGCTGAATCATTTGAAGTTTGAGGAAGATAACATCTATGAATGGAAAGGAGGCACTTTCACACATTTATCTTAAGTAAAAAGAAAAAAAAATCTGGTGATTTAACATAGTAAAACAGAATGAGAACAAAAATAACATCTAAAGCTGTTATTCCAGTCAGGGAATTTTGGTTGAGCAAGGAGTGCAGGCTTGATTCCCTGCAATGCGATGAGTGTATGTTTTCAGAAATCTGCACAAGTGTTTTGTGCGGTGTGTGTAAAATCCGCATTTTAGATTCATTCCTTGCCCCAGTAAATTCAATGGGAATGTTGTATTTTTGACTTCCTTGGAATTAGGATTTCACTGGTAATTAGCATTTTGTTTCTGGGTACCTTGCATGTATTTGGGCATTTGGAAAAAAAAAAGAAAAAAGGGAATACTGGAGGACAGAGGTCACTGCACTCTTGTGCCATGACTGTCAGTTATTTTTCAAAATGTCAGTTCACATTTTCATTTTAAAGCTGTATGCCAGCTCATGTAAGTATATAAGCAAGAAGTTTAATTAATTTGTTTGGTGTTGGAAGTATTACTGTGCAAAAAGATCTCTATGGTATGGGGAGAATATCTTGGTTTTGATAATATTTTATCTACTATTATTGTTTATCTGCTATTCGTACTATCTAACATAAATATTTATGTATCGAATATAACACTTACTATTATTATTATTCATAACAGTTTTGGTAATTGTAATTTTCAACCTGGAGACTGTTTCAGCTTGCTAAAACTAATTCTAGTGCAAAATCCCTGGGAGCCATTCCTGTTCCTGTTGATTTCAGTAAGATAAGGCCCAAAGCTAGAGACCTGCTCTAACTTTCATGGAAATTACTCTAACAGCTCCGTTGTTTGATCAAATTGGGAATTAGTTAAAACTCACAGTTTGTAGCCAACACTCTTCCATCCTGACCTGTGGCTCTGCTGCTGTTTGGGTCCTGGAGAATCTTGGCTTGCATCTGACACAGCATAAAGTGGGAGCTGGTGCTGGCTGGAAACAGCTTTCTCATTATACATTAGTCTTAACCTAGGATATCTTCTCATTTCCATTTCTGGCCTCTGTACAGTGGAGACTTGTGAAATATTTTATATTTAAGGCCTTTTTAATTTAGATGATCCATAAAATGAGACATACAGCACTGTGATGTGAGAATTTATATAGTGATATTTTACATGGAGATTCGATTTCTGTGCAGAATACCCGAATTTAAGAATTTAGACAATAGTATAAACATAAAATGCCTTGCAGGTGACTTGCAGAAACATTTCATATCACAAAGCTCGTGTTTAATTGGCAGGGCTTTTAAAATCACGTTTTTTTTAGAAAAATAATGAAAAATTCTTTTCTTGTTTACAAAAAGGAATGTGCCATTTAATGAGAGCAGCCTGCATTTCCTTTGCATATCATGTATTCTTTTTAATATTAAAATTTATATTGTTGAAAACATGAATTTTAAAAATTATTTTTCTAATGGAATTTTATTTTAGATTTTCCATTAAATCTACTTCAGAATACCTCCCTCTTTCTTTGCCAAGCCTCCTAGGTAATTAAAATATACTTTGGGAGCATAAAAATTAAAGAATTAACATCTGTTTGATATTGGCATACATGGCAATCAACCCATGCAGAACATGTGTGAAATGAAACTGTGTCATGCATATTAAACCGTGATGATTCATGATACATTAATCTTAATCTGCAAGAATACTTCAGTTGTGGATGGACGGATTCTTACAGTTTAAAAGAACGCTTGTAAAAGCCAGTTGTGATAATCCATGATATGAAATATACCAAACAATGCTTTTGTACATAATGCTTAGTAATTATGGAGTTTCATATTTCAGGAGTTTTTTAGCACTTTATTCCTTTTTCTCTATTAACCTGTACTCTGAAAATAAAAATGGAAATAATTCACCTTTTTTTTAAACACTGTGTGCCTAGTGAGTCCTGATTAGTTTCTAGAAGTGTTTTTGCATAGACTACTGCATTTTGACTATGTCACATGTCATTAATTTAATATACTTAGTCTCAGTTCTGTTCCACTTGCATTTATATGAATCTGAAATAATTCAGTTGAAACCAGTAGAGCATTTACTTTGGCATAGCAGCTTGCATTATCCAGCTACACTACTATGACTGAGATCACATGTGCTACACAGAAATAGTCCAGGGTCTGAGATGGATTCTTTTAAAGTCTTCTGAAAGCAAAAGTTGTTCACCAGCCCGCTTTCACCTGTTGTGAAAGACATTTTCAGAGATGTCTTACAGCAAAAATTCAGCTCATTGTAAAGAATTATTCATCTCAAAAATGTTTTTAATAATGAAAATTGTTAGCTTAACACTGGCATTTTAGCTAGTTAATGACCAACAAAATGGAAACGTATAGGCTCCTTCTAAGACTGTATATAAATTCAACTAAGTAATTCTCTGTTTGGGAATTCATTCTTGAATTTAGGGATAGATTTATAATTAATTTTACTGGCAGACTTGGTGTGAGTACTTACAGTATGTAACTTGATGCTTTACTGATACATTGATACACTTCAGAATTGAGTACTATTTTCTATAGAGTGTTAAGGCAGCTTTAACTTTTACCAGTGATGCAGCTCTGTTGTATAAACAGGTTTTGGCTGTTGGCTATTGGCTGTCCTAGCAGCTGGGATCCTTGAATGATGTATGAACACTATAGTGATGAAATAGCCTGCAAAATGGGTGTGGGCAGGGAAAAGCAGACACTGCACTGTCCCCTGAAGCCAGAGACATCTCATATGACTTAGATAATACCCCGACCTACTGTGTTGATACAGATAGGCATGAGGGTATTCAAGGGAAGATGACTTTTTCTCTGTACTCATTTTATGCTAAGGACAGGATTGCAGCTGGAACACTCTTGACTGCACTTTCAGTTCTAATATGAACAATTTTACCCAAACATTCCATGCCATTTCTGTTTAGACATCAAAATAAATTACAAGTTCTGTTTCAAAACAAGTTCCCTATGTCATTAGCACTAATTTGTATGAAATACAGCCATGCAAATGACAAGTCATGAAGAGTTTGATTGTTTATGATTTTCTTCAAAATCATGAAGGTATTTTCTTCTATTTATTTGCTGTAAAGTTTGCCAGACACTTAGGGTACCACTTTTCCATAAATCCTTTGATTTTTATTAGCATATAGAAAAAGAAATCCACAAAACAATGGACACTAAAACTAAGCAAGGGACCAAAAGAGAATTTAGATCTTCAAATAATGAGACAACAGAATGTTGAAGCTGAGATACAGCTGCATTCAAATCTGGAAGTGATTGAATTATCTGTCTGCTCTGTCTGCTTTCCTCCGCCCCATGGACAGACATGATTAAAAGAAAAAGGGACATAGATAAAGGCAATCCCCTCTTTTAATATGTTGATGTTCTTGCGTATTAGGTGTATCAGCAAAAACATACCTATTTTTTAAAATGGTAGCTTCTTTTTAAAGATGAAAAAGAGGAAGGAAGGGAGAAGGAATGGAGATGTGCTAGGATTTTGATATGTTGGATACTTCAGTAGTCTTACCATCTCCATAAGCTATTCAGCCTGCTTTGCTTTCTCACGTTTGAAACTGGTCATTTCCAGCAGCTATAGAACTTCTGTCTGTTCTACTTTTGTACACTCTCTGTCTGTCTTCTTCTTTTCTCCCAAATTTATAAGATATAATTGAATACAAGACTTAGAAAATATAAAATTTATATCTTGAGTAAGACCACAAAGGGAAGTTACAAGGACAGAGGACTGGACTTCATAGCCTGAAGGCCAGATTTTCAACTGCCATATTGACATCGAAAAGAGCTATGCAAATTTATACAATTTGAGGATCTTTCCACAAACTGTGGTCAGTCTCACCAGCTTCAGGAATGGCATTCTCATTGTAACCAAAGAGGTGAATGTTGGTTATTAAAAAAACTGAGGAAGAGCATACAGTAGGTAGGTGAAAACTCGATGCCACTGCGGTTCCATTTTGAAGGATCCGTCTCTGCTGCAAGGTGACTTCCAGATGTTCTCATTGCTTTAAACAAGAATCTCCACCTTAAACAAGAATTGTGTTTCACTTATAGACATACCAAAACCTTTTTTTCACAACATTTCGTAAATAAATTGAGCAGGAAAACCAAAGAGAACTGAGAAGGATTATTGGTGATTATTGCTATCAGAGAAATGGTGAGCAGTGAGCACTTGCGGGTATGATCATTCATCTTTGCAGCACTGGATATATCGTTGCATAGAGTCGGTGTAGTAGCATAGAGTATCAGAGTCTCTGGTTAAAAGTTTTATGATGTGCTCACCAATATGAGCTAAAAGGGAAAAAATATTTTTTCACAGAAAACTCTTTTTTTTTTTTTCCCCCAGATCAGGAGAGAGAGAGATATATGTATGTGTGTGTGTGTTTATCAAAGGGTTGTATGTCTTCAGTTGCCAGGAAACAAGGCCATGATCATATGCTGATAATCTGGAATATGTTAAACTCAGGGCAGTATATTTATATATCTCTGTGATTCAGAGTTTTTAATCAGCTTTAGAAGAGTTTGTAGCTGTAGCAGTCCCCTAGCCTCAGCATTCAAAACTTAGCAGTGTTTGTCAGCCTCATTATGCTTAATAGACTTTCAGAGTATCCTAAAAGAAGGGCCTTTGACTATTTTTGCTGCAGAACACTACAGGAAAGCTTTCGCTGCTGTTTTTAAAGGAAAAAGTGCAGTTCCCCTGCTCAGTTCTGGTTGCTTGATTAGCCCTTATTTGCTCCAGTTTAATCTTTTGGAAATGGTAATGTCTCTCTGCCAGTGCTAGTGCAGAGCAATTCAGAGCAGCACTTGCATTTTCTGAAGACCCACTATCTATGTAGTTATGTCAGGATACAAAGGAGTAAACTACCGTATGCTCTTTCTTGGGCATACCTGGAAGGGTCACGTGGAATCTGGCCATAATACTGCTTTCAGAGGAGTCAGCGAGAAACTCAGATTAATTTATGTTAGAGTTGTGGATAATGTATATTGGCAAAAAGCATTCCTTGTAAAAAATGGAAAAGCAATAGAGAGGAGGATATGAAAATCTCATTTAATTAGTTATCCAGGGCATGCAGATGGTGCTAAAATCCAAGAACAGAACTAACTCAGTAGCTATAAGCATTCTAGGGAATGAATCATTAGGAAAGTAGAAGGATAAAAAACCCTCAGAAACTGTTGTGATACTGAAGAACAAACCAGCAAAAATGATGTAGGATAGGATAGTGGCTGAGGAGCTAAACAAAGCTTATTTATTTATTTATTTATTTATTGAAAGTCTGTGGATAAATCAACAGTGAAGATATAAAATTAATGTTACAACTGTGCGGAGTATTGCAATTGGGGAAAGTGTTGCACTGTGCAAAGTGGCAAAATGCTATGCTTCACAACAGTTAACAAAAATCTAGGTACTTTGCAGTAAAGTTTATATGCCTATAAAGGAGCTTGTCTGGGAGGATCTCCCAGTTCACTGAACATGTATATTCAGTACTTTCTTTTTTTTTTTCCCCTGGCAAAGCATCAGCATTTGCTTCTAATGCTAGAAATACTGCTGATGACATCAAGGCTGAATTAAGGCTTTGCTTACTTTTATCTCAGCTACAAGGAAGACATGAAAGCAGATACTGCAGATTTCTGTGGAGCTCATTGGAGCTCATTGTAAATCAGACTGACGGGATGGTTTAATTTTCAGCCAGATTTGATGGGCTAAGACAAACATCGCCTTTTTTCAGCAATACATTTATTCTGGGTTATTTAGAAACTGGTTGAAAAGCAGTGGCCTTGCTGATATCCAAGGTATTCTACTGTTGACTGCTTTCCACTAAGGCCTCTTATCATGTTACATAAATCTTGCAACGAGTTTGCTATCCAAAATATAGAGCTGCTTCTCCATCAGGCTGACTAGTTTTAATAGCCAAGTACCAAAGGATTGCAATATTATAGTTCCAAAATTTTTATTACCCTTGTGAAATGATACAATTTGTGTAATGCCACCTGAATTGGAAATATTATTTAAATAATCTAACTCTGAAATGTTTTCAGAAATATTTAAGTGCATTAGAAATTCATCGAGGATATCTTTGGGGGATTTTAATGGATTTCATGGATTTTTAGTAGTGGATTCTAACCAAGGAAAAAGTGAATTTAAAATGTAGAAATCAATGTATATGTTGCTTACAATGAAAAAAATATTAGTCGTTCTGTAGCAACAAAGACACATTTCGTAATACAAAATTAATAGTATTCTGGGTTGCAGTAAAAGGTGTACTTAGAAACAGTATCAGGGAAATCCTTTAGTGTTTACTGCTATGATGTAGCCATGGAGTACTTAGTTTTGTATATTCTTTCTATACACACAGAAAGTTACGTTTCAAATCTTTTCTTTAATAAGGTATACCAAAAAAAGAATGTAAGAAGGAAGCTACAGAGATCTCTTATTTAATTGTATAATCACCTAAAGGTATTAAGAAAGTTTTGGTGAAGAACTACTAAACCAGCAGTTAATAAAAGCATTGATGCTCTTTGAATTTTTGGTTTTAGATATATAGGACACAGACAATATTTGGAATACACTGTCCTTCACAGAGCTGGAAAAATGGACCTTAGGAGTATGTTTGATTTAAGGAAAAATGGTAGTTACATCATACTGTGATATGAGTAGGCATCACTGTTTTAGTGATGTTGATTTCTGCTCATGTGACAACAACCAATATTTAAGCAAATAGTCATGCATAACTTTCTTTCAAGACAATTCATTGGCAAGTCTTGATGTTTTATTTTCAATGGAAACTAAAAACTTGGGATTAAATGGACACACAGAACTCCTTCAGCTTCTTTGTGTAGAAGAGGTTGGGTTTTTTTAACCTTAGTTCTTGCAGCCTCTAATGGCAAATACATATTTAAGTATATTTCCCGTATTTTAGCATCCCATAAATAAAAACTGCCATGAGACACACCTCTTACTATGTGTTTATATTCTGCATAGCACAACAGGCTTCTACTCCATTCAAGGCCTGATTGTGGTGGAAACAATGTAACAATGCTATCTTTACTTATGAGACATAATCTAAAATGATAAAAAAAAGAAGAAATATTACTTTTTTTTCCCTCGTTAGCTTTACTAGGCAAGCTCATAACTATTAGGCCGATGATGGTGATTTTCAACACAGTTGCAGAGGTAATAGTTGCTCAGAGAAGCAGTGGAGTCTCCATCTTTGTGGAGACACTCAAAATTTGACAGAATATGACCTGGACAACCTGGTCTGTCTTCAGAGCTGGCTCTGCTTTGGACCCTCCAAAGGTGCTTTTTAAACTGAATTATTCTAAGATTCTGTGACTTACAACCAGCAAGACATTGAAATAATGGCTGAAGTTTTCCATCTTAATTGGCAACTGTGAAAAAAATTAGATTTAGAATGTCAGTTCTGGAGGATATAGCTGAATAAAAATACCTGTGTAGATGAAAGGTTTAGACTGTGTATGGACAGCAGAATGCACAGTGTTGTGCAACTCTTGAGCTTATTATTCATAAACAATCCACTGTGATGAATAGAAGATTTGGGGTTCATGGGAAAGGTCTGGAAAAATGCAGAGGACATATCCTTTTTTATGGTCTTTGCCTTGGATGTTCTAACATTCAGCAGAAGCTGGGACTTGACTAATAGACTAAAAGTGACTCTAGCCACATTTTTCCCACTATCACCATAACCTGGAGTCCTGAAAAGGGTTAAATATGGGAAAAGACAGTATTTTAAAGGAGAGGCACTGTATTTCATTGAATCATTCCCAGTTTGCTTTGTCATCATTAGATGGGCAGCGTGCAGGGAACTGGAAAGCTGTACAGCACTGTGTATCCTAGAGCTCAACACCTCCTCAGGAAGCACCCAGGAACCTCTAAATGCTGCCCTTCTGAAGTGTCCTGGTGGAGGTCTTCCTTTTTTCTTATTCTGTTTTCATAGTTGCCTCTTCCCTTTCTAAATACCTATTTCATACATTCTTCTAGAAAATGCCCAACTCTCTTCTTTGACCAAGATTCCATTAATTTATTTCACTCCATCTACATATAGCTTTCCCCAAATCCAGGCCAGACATGCCATGTAGATGCAGCTGTCTAATTTTGCTTTTTTTTTTTTTGTGGTATGAAACCCAGACTTGCCTTACCCTCCTGCCAGGTTACAGTCGCTTACATCCAGCTGCCTGAGAGATTTCGTATCTAATGAAAATGGATTGGGGAGGTTGAAATGATGCGGAGGCAGACTCCTGGGTCGGAGGAAAGCAAAGATCCTTCTCTACCCACAGATTGGATGGCATTCCTTTTGTGCCAGTACAATTTTGTTGGTGTCGTTGAGTGGTCTGAGATAGAGCTGTTGCTTCCAGCAGTATTCCTGACTACATATTCCTGCTTCTGTTTTCTTGGAGTGCCGCCATTTTGTGACCATTTTTAACAATAACCTTTTCAATGCACAATCTAGTGCATCCAATTTTTAGAATTAGTAGTGGGTAGAGAGAGGTGTGTCATCAACAAGGATCATGCAGAAGGACATTTTARTTGCCTGTACATTAAAACTGCATCTGCTTTGGTTTTTTACGGTATTTTGGTCTGTATTAATTGTTGGTATTAGTGGCTTTTATTAGTGGCTACTGTTAGTATCTAACAGTAGCTTCTAAAGACTCCAAGAAACAGATACAAAGTAGAACATAACACTGTTTTTCAACAACCTAGCATTAGGGTAATACAAGCCAAGGTGAAAAACCACTGTGAGCAAGGAACAGGGGAAAGGGCAGGAGGGCAGGACAAAAGAGATGGAGAGTGAAGGAGGGAGATAAAATGGTGATACTAAACATTGGCCACTTGTAAACAACTGGCAGATTAAGACAGCTGAATGATTGTTCTTTCAAATACCCTTTTGAAACTTGAAAGTAGAATAACGTAAGCAGTTTTATCATTATGGTATATGCATGTATTTAAATCTCTGACATTAATGTTTTTCAACAATGAGTCATCTGTCTCAAAAAGCAGCTATAGAGGATATATCGGATAATGTTTTGTGTTGCTGTACAATTCACGAGCCTACTAAATTAAAGCATCAGCAGAAGATTTTGAATTAATACTGTCAAAAGTCTAATAAATTTTAACGATAAGAATCAAAGCACTTTAATATGCCAAGATTAATCTTTAAACACATTTTTTATGTCTGTTTTTTCAGGTTAATGCTTGAATTAAATTAATCACCAGCTAAAGGAAGTTTTGCTTACCACTGTCATCCTAATAATAGTTGGCTTTATAATGCAGAGTATGTCAGCATTAGTTTTCTGAAATTGTCTGTACATCAGGAAGGTATGATTCTGCTAACCTTCTGGAAGTGGTGTTGCTATTTGGGAACCATTTGTGTGATTACTTTGTAGCACATGGCTCTTGATTTACATTCCGTAATTCCTTGCCATATGTTGAGGGCTATTTAATAATTAGAGCAGTTAACTCTGTGAAAGCAGTGTAAATCAATTTCCCTCTTACCTGGGATTATTGTGCACATCAGAGGACATGAAACATTTTAGTAAAGTTGTGTAGCTGCAGTCAGAGATTGGATTTAGTTGCATCTGACCAAATTACATTTATTTTTTATGTCCATACATACGTATTTGGTCCTGCACATGCATTTTTTTGTTGAATCAGTAGAGATCATGCATCCTAATCTGCAATTTGTTTGGGAAAAACATGGATGCCCCATGTTCCATCTGCTTAATCTGTGTTTTTTACAAACTGTCAGTTAAGTATCTTGTAATCTTGTAGTGTTATGACTAATAGAGTTGATTACAATCGAAATTCAGTGCCATGGACCACTGACCTTCACTATGTTCTGACACATATAGTTCAATGAGAATCATTTAAAAACTGATGTATGCTGTAAAACCTACATGTCCATTATATGTACATCATGGCTTTTCTCATAGCAGTGACACTGAAAATGTATCAGAGAACTCAGACTACTTTGCAAAAGCGGTGACTTTTATATCTGAGTAAATACAAAAGGTACATGAGGGTGAAGTAACTGGGAGGTATGATCCACCATTGGTAATGGACCAGATCCATGTCTCCAAGCCCCAGTACAGTGCTCTGTTTTACAGGTCACATAATTTCTAACACAGATTTGACCTGAGTGGAGAGATTTGTACAGAAGATATATTCCACCTGGAAAGATGACTTCTAAATAAGCTGTTTTCTGAAACTCCAATTTTTTTTTCTTGAATTGTTTTATAGACTGCTTGCATTTGTGATCTTTCGTGTGAATATAGTTTCCTGGAGTTACCTATCTGAGTTTAACACCTTCTTCTGTTTTAATTTAAAAAATTGCATCCTCTTGATCCCTTAAATACCTGAATGTCAGAAAAGCAATGTATCTTCTGAGTGAAAGATTGCCCTGTCGTTMGGAGTTCTTCTGTTCTTTGTTGGTCTCCATTGCTTGGTGCTGATTCTCTCATCCAAGAGAGGTAATTGTCTTCCAACACATTCCCTGCTTTTTCTTTCTTGTATCCATTCTCAGTTGTCCTAAGATAATAGGTTCTGCAGACTACTTCTATCAGGAGATTGGGAGTTATTAGAGCCATCCTTTTCCATTCCCTCAAGTGTGTGAGCCTTTCAGCACAACACCAGAGAGCAGAAACGGAATGGAGGGGCAAGGAGAGTCTGCATTTATCTTTAAGAATTTAGAGGTGGGTTGACGGGACAATTCCTGCCCTGAATACACCAGCCTGATGTTCTAGATATTTCCTTCTGACTGACAATCTAAAGGCTACTGTAGTTGCCTTTTTATTCTCATTATTTGAAGTAATTTATATTTTTCACAATTTATAGGCTTACTGAATGAGGAATGAAGTCCCTCTGGATGAGAAGAGGCTGAGGAGCAGTTGTAGCATGGAGTATATAAATGAGGAAAAAACAGAAGTTTGAGCCTTAGGTTCAGTGCTGTGTTGATAAAACTCCTCTGCCATCCTGAGGGCATGCCATGGCATTTCACGGACTGTCCTTATCAGTGTCCATGGTGTTAACTGAGTACCAAACAGTGAACTTCTTTCTGCTAGATCTTTAAATGTGAACTTGGTACTGCATTGCCTCATGCATTTTTGTGAACAAAAGGGAAGATATTTCCTCCTGGAAAAATAAATAAATAAATAAATAAAGTTGAGAAGGGAGAAATATAAATGCCTGTTGTTTGAGATAAGGGAATGGTCACATCCTTAATAATCCCTTTCCATCTGCTGGGTGCTAAAAGCTGTCAGAGAATTCTTTATTTTTTTACCAGGCATTTTGTCTTTAGTTGACCATAAAAAAAAAAAGAACAGATAATCTTGTTTGCTACTGCATAATATGCTATTTTTAAAATAACCAATTGTTTAAAAATAATATTCTGTGGTAGATGCTGTCTGCATTTTCACAAAGCCATAGTATCTGCTTAGAAAAATAGGCACTTTAAGAAACTGGATTCTAATTAAACTCATATTAGGCATTGTTTCAAAGAAAAAAAATACTGTTTTGTATTTTCTGCCTGTAAAAAAAGACCTATTAATTTAATATTAAAAGCAGATTCTTGTCCCATATATATAGCCTTTCCACATATAGAAGCCTGATGGGTTCTGAAAGTCCCATGGACAGCCAGAGGGGAATTCTCTTGTCACAGGCAACCATAAAAGACAAATTTGAGGCTGCTTAATCCAAGCTCTGAGAGTATCCTGGGAGTATGTTTTAGAGGAGATGCTGGGAAATACTGCTGTCTGTAAAGTAGCTTGGAGACAGTCAAGTGACTCAGCTGTGGGACTTTTGAGTGCTACAGTACGCTTCTTGTAGGCACATTACACAGCCTTAATCTAAGACCTTTTTTTTATTATTATTAACTAGAGAACAGCAGAGTAACTGACAACTCTGTAACATGTTAAAATGGGATTTAAAAAAAGATTGCCCCATTACTGTCCATGTTGTTATTTTTTGCTCATTTGGGGGGTGCTTGTTCCATTTAAGTATTAATATGATTCTCTGTTGGGTCAAGCCATGAACTTGTTGTTTGTCAGGACTCCTGTTTAGCAAGAAGCTTATTATCCATGACCATCCCACGGGTTGTCCTGCCAAACAAAAAAATGTTAAGAATAAAAAAAAGGCAGCTTGGCAGCCAGTCTGATTTGTGCTGTGTCTCAAAACCCATATCTCTATTCCTCCTTTCCCTGCATTTCAGCACCCGTGGGGATCAGGGAAGTGTAAAGAAAAAGTGTGCCTACCTGTTCTTATGCACCCTGGGTATTTAGGCTGTTAACATACACACAACCTCCAGCTGATTTTAGTAAGACCATGCTAGCTTTTTTGAGAATATTAGAGTAGTCTGGATAAACATTAATTTCCTGTACTTCACAGTTATTTCACCTGGCTTAAAATAGGAACTGCTGGCTGGTTGATAGAAGGATTAGAATGCTGTCTAGTTTTTTTGACAGTGTGTCACAATCTTCTGAAATGCTATTACAGAATTTCATAGAGCGTTACCTATTAAAAATATATTCGAGGCTCCTGCTGCAAAAAATGCATTAAGAGTGCCCACTAATACACAGCTCTATTAAATAAAGGCACTACCTTTTTCTACCATTGGTTCCTGTCATGCTTGAATGCAAAGTACAAGGCTAGCAAAAGAGAAAAGAACTGTAGCTCCATTTTTAATGACTGTACGATCCAGGACTATAGTAACCAGGCACTATACACGGACAGTAAAATCAATCTGTCTAAAAGGATCACCATTTTTAATGCTTTCTTAAGTCTGTTGATCTCTAGAGGAGCTCCACCAGCCTTTGGGACTTTGGAACTTGTGAATATCATACTTTGGTCTGATAGTAGCAAGCCTTGGGAAGATGCCAACCTCTGGTGACAATGAGTGTTTGTCATAGAACAAGAAAGACTGTTCTTCCCAGAGCTTCATCCCGGTTTCTGTCAGCTCCAGGGTGCCAACTCTTTTTGCCATGGCTGACCACAGAGACACGCATTCTCCAAAGGCTTCCTCTGAAGTTGGCCATCACCTGGGGAAGCCTTTTTCACTGACTTCAGTGGGCTCTGGCATGCTACCCAAATCTTCATTAAATAATTAACAAGGGTAATAAGCACTGTGACAGTGTCTGTTTTAGCTTAGAAAAAGTAGTGTGTAGCCAAAGGGTGAAATCCTGTATGTATTATGTATGTATTATCACAGTTCCTTGGTCACTCTAGTGTGAGTTCTGTGGCCATTTCACATGTCCTTGATGCGGAAGGACTTTGACCTCTTGGTCTTTCAGGGAATTATGAGAATTTGTTTTTTTTTAATGTTTGGAATGTGGGAAGGTACTGAAGGAGAGCTGCCTCTCATAACTTGTACTTTCCCTGGCAAGTTGACATGTTACCGGCATGAGCCRAAGTGGCTCCTGAAATCTAACGTGGAGAAAATCTAGGCTGAGTGATCTTGGTTAGAAAAGCACCTGGACCTGTGTAAAAGGAGATGAACAAGCAAATAAGCTAGAAACTAAAATCAAGTGAGTCAGGAGCCACTGTGCAATAAGGGCATATCTTAAGAAGCTCAGACTCAGCCACTTCATGACTGTAAAGAGAAACTTGAAGCTGCTACTTTTTAAAAATGATACCGCTGTTATGGGGAGATGTGTTTTGGAGTACAGGAGGGGCTGGCAGAGTGAGTGTATCAAATGGGATGATTTATAAATGCTGTGACTTGGAGTAAAGCACAGAGATTAAACCTGAAATTAGCCTAGAAGGGTAGTGCAACAGAATTTGACAGGGTGTTCCATGACTCTAAGTAGCGGGGTCATAAAATTCGAACATTTTAAAAAAAAAAAAAAAAAAGAGAAAGACTTCTGAATGTAAGTTTCTAACATCTGAAATAATTTTGGGAATCGTTCTGCCTTATCTGCATGTTATGGTTTCCTTTCTAATAGCACAAGCCTCCAAGCAGAGTAGATGGAAATACGGTTGCATGGGAATAATAACTTTGCCATTCCTACTTGTGTGACGGCACTGATTCAGGTTGGTCCAAATAATTACTGCTCGACTTTATCAAAGTCTGCTCCCTTCCATTTCCAGACTTGTTTGAGTGCTCTTGTTCTCTTTGTCTTCCTCTGTCTCATTCTTTAGACGGTGTTGGGGCAGTCTGGTTCATTTTAGCTTTATCATGCTCATCCAATTGATCTAAACAATGCAGTAGTCCCATTTGTTACTCAGCTTGCTTATTATATACAATCTGTTTGCATCCTGATGGAAGCTGTAGTGTCTAAAGGGATAAGGTTTAGTGCTGATGTTTTATTTTTCATTTGAATGCCATGTAGTTTTGGTTTGCTGCCAAATGTGTTGTGTTAGCGAAGTTCATTTTACTTCAACCTTTTAAGTAACCTATCTCAGTAAGATCACATTTCTTCCAGCCAAACTCAACTATGTTTTCACTTTCATGTTTCTATTGAACATTTTGTGCAACTCCAACTAAAAATGACTCACATTTGTAGTTTATTGTAGAGCTGAATGCTTTTTAATTCTTTTTCCTTTTTTCTTGGTGTGTGAGGATGTAATGAAAAGGGAACAAATTGAGATTTGGTGGATTTCATGGTAGTCTGGCTTTATGGGAACAGATTTCATATTACCCATGTGTTTAGATTGCTCTTCCCAATGATTTCATTCACTCCTTCTTGTTCCTATTTTCAGCATTTTGTTTCTCCCTTTGTTAATTTTACCATAGTCAAGACTACTGTTTATTATTACTCAGTTGTCTCAAATGTTTATACAACCAAAGCATCCATGTTGTATTAATATCTTTATAATGAACCTGTAAATTGGAGGAATACTCTGTTTAAAAGATAGGAAAAAAAATCCAGAGACATGTCTAGATAGTTAATTGCTGACTTAATCACTTGGCAGTTGATACCTCTGAGATTGTCAAAATGTTGCTTGAGGTGCCAAAAGTCTATGAAGTCCAACAGTAATGACCGAGAGCATCTACATTTCTTCTTTTCCCCGTGCAAAGAATCAATTAAGTTATGCACTTCTGGGTCGCTTCGAACTCTCTCTCATGTTTAAGTACCAGCAGGATTCAAGCTAGACACTGGTTGATTGGTTGGCCCGATGTGATATGGGCTGCACCAGTCAGTACAGTAGCCTTCTCGTCAGGGATGAAGTACATTCTAGCTTAAACATCTTATTTATTCCCTACCTGATTTGGAAAAGGGATCTGAATCCATGTCTCCTGCTTTCCAACTCTGTTAACTAGACACAGGGCTTTTGATCGTTCTGGGAGAGTGGTTTCTTCCACTGGATTATGTTTTACTTTGTATAAAATATCTACATATGTGTCAGARCATGGACTGAGACCTACGTTTTGTGCTGCTGGACTGTAGAGCCATTCACAGTCTTTGGCCAATCAGCCCCATGTAGACTGAAGGCTTAGGTTTGGCAGTGCCTACATCTCCTGGACCCCGTGTATAGCGGAATTCATTGCTTCAAACAGCCAGGTCTCCTTTGTGGAACATGGGGAAAGCTAGGCATGTTGGCACACCTCAGAAATGGTGTGGGCATAGCCTTAACTGTCTGCAAAAGTGGTTCATAAAGTCAATAAACTGAGTGGGGATCTGTCAAGCTAACTAATTAAAAAATGCTGAAGAGAGGCATGCAGCTGAAGCCTTTTCTTACCAACACAGGTGAAACATCCAAGTTTGGGTGGGAAAACATTACCAGTCTTCACTTCATCTGTTCACAGTGGTGAACTAGAGCTCGTGCCATTCCTCCTTTCCTGAAAAGAGCCATGAGAGTAGCTGATAACCTGGGATGATGGAAACTTGTGTGAGAGAGAGAGCACCTCTTGTCAAGTGCATGCTCTGATTTAAAGCAGAGATGTGAACTCAAGTTACTGTGTGTCAGGGTCTGTCTTGACCACAAAAGTGAATTTTCTAAGATAGGGCATGTTTCCTCAGTCTTTGGAAGGAATTGTTCTGCTTTGTGTAAATAATTAGATATCGAGCAGAGACTTCAATTTATGTCTGCTACATCCCATGAGTACTGCTAGGCTATGGAATCGGTCTCTTTCTTGTTTTCTTGCATTGTCTCTCAAAGTCTTTCTGGCCCAGTAAATTTGTATTTATTATAGTTTGAGGAACTCGTTGAGACTTGGTTGAGAGCCAGTTCTTTAAGCTGCTTGGCAACATCAGGATATTTTTTGCCTTAAGGTGGAAATATAAGCAGCCAGAGAATTTTAGGTACTGACAACATTAGACAGGAATTTGGGACTAAAGGGGATTCAGACAAATATAAGTGCAAAATTTAGTTATTATGATCTGGACCACAGAGACATTCAGATTAACTTTTATTGATTTAAGTGGAAACTTGGAGCTTAAATAACTTTGTGGAGCTTGTCCCATATACTTAAAGACATAATTGGGCACCAAAATCAGTCTTTAGCCCTACCCTTGAGTGACTTTCGCAAACTTGGGGAAGAAGCCTATAATAAAGTTAAAACTGCACCTCAAATGTCACTTGTATCCAAGGCTCCTCATTCATAGGAACCTTTGGAAATGTGTTTAATTTTCTTACCTGAAGTAATAAGGTTTGCAAATTAAAGGTCTCTTGGTAGAGAGAGAGAAGAAAAAATAGTAAAGATAATGTTTGTGTATGTGATCTGCACTCTTTTCTTCTTTTTGAGTGAGAGTTAAACCCCAAATCTGTCATATGCATGTGAAAATTATCTTAGTAACGTGTAAATGTATCACTCAGCACAGAGAGAACTTTTTAATTTTCCGTTTGGTAGCTGGAAACAGTGCTCTGACAGTTTGCACCAGCGTCTTTTACATACAAGACAAAATCTGAGTAATTACCTGACTGTGGAGATAATATCACATTATTTGAGTTGCAGATATGCCTACATTTCATTCTGTGCACATTTTGTGGGTAACCTAGACCTAAAAAAGACGTTAGCTTGGCTAAAAAAATATCTGAAAATGTTTTCCCAAGTCATATTTTTTGCTACAGAAGAAAAGGATGTTGACAGTTAAGCTGAACATTTTTTTCCCAGGTTAATGTGTGTTTTTTTAATGGTCAAAAAGTCTCACTCATCTCTAAAGATACATCTACTTTTAACTGAAGTTTTGTATTACAGTAAATTCTCCCTCAAGTTTATATTTTCCTGCTATTTTGGACAAGCTATATTCAATTTCAGAATAATAAATACTACTTTTCTGAAATAAAAATTGCAATTCAARAATGGGCTTATACACAGGACCAGGTATTCAGTTAGTCTGAATGACATAACGATATTTATTTCAATAGTACGGTATTGCTTTAAGGGTTGCCCAACTTCATGAGTTCTGTGTAGGCCTTTCGAGGGTCTCTGATAGTCTTTACACGGAGCTGTCTATTTAGTATATGATATAATGTCTGTTAATAGATATAAGCTCTTCAGAGGGAAATCAGTTGGGGTCTGTTAGCCTACTGGCTTTCAATTCCTATATCTTTCTCCAGAATATTTTCTCCAGAATATATTCTTGTTTCAGTCAACACCATGAGAAATCAAGTACAGTGCCCGATTCAGGTCTCATTTACACCAAAGTGAATCAAGAGAGCAACTGTTAACAGTAAGACTTACAGGTATTACTAGGTCTTACTAGTAAGCTTACTCTACATATGCTTCGTTAAAGATGGCTCATATTAAGAAATTGTCTTGCTGATAGATTGAGGATAGAGTGAGGCTATTGGAAGTGAAGTGCTGATGTCAAGGAGCGAAGTGAATTTGTTTCTTCTCACAGGTGGCCTCAATTTACAAATTGGAAGTGTATTTATGTAGGCACATGTAGCTTTGAAAATGTTGTAATTTAACAGTGGATAACGAATGAAGGTGCTGAGTAGTTGGGTAGATAAAACTGTCACGTAAAGCACCAAAACCAAGTATAAAGAAGAACTGGCAGAACAGTATTTTGAAATATCTGCATTCCTATGGATTTTGCTGCTCTTATGGCTCCATGTTGCATGACCTCCTCTGACCCCCATTCCGTGCCAGCCAGAGAGTGTCTTGAGCTGTCAACAGACACACTAAGGAGCTTGTCAGATAAGGGCAGCATGTTGAGTTGGAACAGTGTTTGATGGATTAAGACCCTGGCTGTTTCACCTGTGCAATTCTGACTTGTATTATGAATGACAATTTTAAAGCCTTTGGGCAACATTGCCAAGCATGCCCTTGGAGACCATATTACAATGTCAGAACAATGTCAGTTCCAGTTAAATAATTTTTTATAGCAAAATAATTAAAGTAACATCAAGCTTTTGACAGTATTTCCACAAAAACTCAGAAATCCTCAGTTAAGGCTCCCACAGCACTGCAACTTGACCTCCTTTTTTATTTTTTGTTGACATAAATAGAGAGCAGTATTTTTATTTTCACATTTTTTTTGCATGCTGTAGCAGCCTTTCAGTTACAGCCTTGCAGTGTTCTCCTGGGTACTATTTACTCTACATTTAAAATAATGTTTGTAAGAAATTGTTTCATGCTATGCGTTAGAACTGTGTATGTATATTTTAAAAGCTCTGTCCCACCAAGAATACTTTTGATGGTTTTGGATTACCTCAAACAGATTGGCTTTTATTTTAGCTGCCCAAGCCCTGGATTTACAGTTTTATTGACTGAAAATTCAAATAAGAAAAACAAAGTCCAACCCAATCTACTAGCCTGTTTTCTTGTGAAGATAGCCTTGACACATTAATGGATAATATAGCCAGCTTCATGCAAACGAACATCTGGAACCTAGCTGATGGTCCACTCTGAAGACTTCGCAATGATCACAGTCCTTTTTTCTCTTTTTTTAAACATACTTAGAACGAGCCATGCATGTTTTGTCCCTACTCTCTGCGAAGAAAGGATTGTAGATCATTTTGGTGAGAGAAGGAATGAGCAAAACACAGATCATTCTCAAATTTGAGAAATATTCAGAAAATTTATTTCAAGAAAGATAATCCTGCCTCAGAATTCTCCAGGAGAGGGAGAGCTCTCAGGTGTGCCCAACCCTGTATGTCTCGCTACCCCCTGTCGCAGACACTGGAACCCTGCGTAATCCCCTTCAGAGATGCAGGCAGCTGAGAAGGGACATTTGAAAGAAAGCAGAGAAGTTTTGAAAACTGCCTGGCAGGCAGCAGTCCAAAGAAACTAATTCAAAATTGAATTGCCTCTGTGGAAATTTCCAATTTTGACAAATTGGTAAATGCTGATGAGGAACCTTTTCGTCTGACTTTTCTGACCATCTCCATTACTCAGCCTGTGATTAATTTAGACTTCAGCCACTGCAAATTCTCTGCCAAGCAGCCTACTTCAGCTGAGCCAGCTCTTCTACTGAGGAACAAGTCAGCAGGACTTCAGACCATCAGAATGGGTATCCCAGCAGCAGGAGAGTTGGCATAATGGAATGGACAAAGGCACTGATACCAACTCTAACTAAGCTCTGAACTCCTCTTCTAATTTTTGATGGGTCAATGATGTTGACATTTTCCAGTGTGGATACTTAATGTTGGACAACTGAAGCCAGATTTGGTAAACACATGTACTTCACATTACTTACACTTCATTTAATCCTTCTGCCTCAGCTTCCCACATACGGAAAAATGAAGATAATAAAATTATTATCTTCAGAGAGAGGTTATTATAATTAATGTTTGTAAAATCTTAAATGTAATTAAAGCACACAGTAAACCTTCCAGCTAAGGATAGATAAGGATCTATATTTGGTATATTTATTGCTTTTTCTTACTTTTTGATATTTTTTCAGTATTTTTTCAGTATTGATATCATGACAGTTCAAGTAAGGAAAGGGAATCAGAAGAAACCCATGCTTGAGAACCATGTGAAACATGAGCTTAATAGTTACTGCTTTTACTACTTCCAAGGATGTGTTTTTCTTCCTCTCTTTATTCTTAACTTTCTTGACTCTTTTTTTTTGTCAGTTTACCTTTGGCTTCCATCTTCTGAGAAATTGACCTAAGCTAAGTCAGATAAGGCTTCTCTTTTAACTTTTATGACCAAGGCAAGTTAGAAATGATGCCATAATAGCATTTCAGAGCACTTCATGTGATGATGGCATCTACATGTCATATTCTTTGCCCAAGATTTTTTTCCCCTAAAAGAAGCATCAGAAATAGAAACTATATCCTTACCCTTTCCTGTTCCTGTTTCTTTGTTGAACCTTCAAAGACAGTGATTCAGAATAACTTAAGAGCTCACAAGTATAAAYGAGTCAGCCATCCCTCCTCCCAACAGTTCTTCTTTAAAAACTAGGCTGTTTTTCAAAAGCACTAGGCCTCCATTGATTTAAGCACTTTTGAAAATGAGTTTTTTTAGTTACTTGTTTACATGTCAGTTGAAGAAAAAGATTTTATAATTCTAGTGGAAAAAACTCGTCCTTAATTTTTCTCAAAAAAATAGACTCTAGATTTGTACACGAACACATGTTGCGTTGAACATTTTTTAGCTGAGTAACATTCCTTTGGCTTTTCCACAAGCACTGATGATCCAGAACTGTTTGAATCTCCAGTGGGCTAAGTGTGCTGTTCTTGACAGAACATGCGTTATAAAAAGCCTGTAATTGTGGTGCCTGCTGGATGAATTCTGATTAGAGAGTCCATCTGAAACTGTGCTTTGTGCCTCTGAATTGTTTTCAGTAAGTTACTAGTGGGACAAAGAGGTATGTTTTAATACAGACTTTATTTGATGAGCATGTATTCTTTCAAAGCAATAACTACAATATTTGTTGTAAAAAAGGAGGATTCATTTTTTCTTTTCGTAGACACTGATTCCGAAACCCTGAGTTCAAATTTGTAATTCAGAGGAATCTTTATTGTAACATTATGTAAAGTAACAAAGAAGAAATATACACAAGGCTCAGGCCGCTAACACTAACAGATGGTAACAGGAATAATTCAAGATTTATTACATTTCAGCTTCTTTTGTCTTTAAGGACCAGTTTCCTTGTAATTAGGGTATGAATAGAAACATAAAATATGCAGAATTTTGAGAGAAAATAGGAGGCAGAAATAAAAATCTGCCAGTTCCTCTTTTGTGTACTTTCCTCTTTCTTTTTTTCCTGTCTTCCTTTGTTCTGTTTGCTTATCCTTCCTTTTCCCTCAGTCTTCTCATCTTTTGTAACTTTTCAGCTTCCCTTGTCCCTTTCATACCCTGTTTCAAGATGTTCTACCTACTCCCTTCACTCTCTGCCGTGGCGTGGCTCTCGCCTGAGGAGAAGCAGCCTGGTGGAGTGCCTGCCGTCAGGATGAACCCTCACTCCGGGAGAGAGCAACTGGTTGCGTTGAAACTCACTGCTGTCACCATTGCCTGGAGCTATGCTGGTTTAAGGCAGCTTTGGCAAAAAAGAAATAAAGGTGCACGATTAATTTGCATCTATTCCCATTCCTGAGGCTGTCAGGGATGAATTTGCCCCAGGACTTTTTATATACATCGAAGTGCTTATCTTAATTATGACAACCTGAAATGAAGCTCTTGCAGCTGAGGATCTGTGGATAGCAAGCCTCTTCTTCTTCCCATCCATCCCCCCTCCACTCCCCAAGTCTTGATCCTTCACTCCAAGGATTTGAAGTGATTTGAAGTGAGTAATGCACACCAGCAATGGGAATTAGTCATAATAGCTGTTGTAATAGCATTCAACAATATGTTGCGGTCAATTTGTTTGTTCTCAGTTCTGTCTTCTCTGTTCATTTCTGATGGGAGGATGGATCCAGAAGTATGTAGAAATAATATGATAGAATATGGGACTTTTTTTAAAAATTAAAACTTAAAATGCAAGGCAAGCCTGAAGATTCCATGTCCTGTAATTTACTATATGCAAATTGTAAAGTCATTCCCATGTGTCAAACAATAGGTCAGATGCAAACAACTGGTAGCAATAGGGTGAGGTTACAAGAGGATCATGCTTCCAACCATTTGGGGGGTGTGTGTGTGTGCAGGTTAAGATTTGCCTAGCGACTTTGTTGCCTATAGTAGGGTTCCTTCAGATTATACCAGTATAATTGAAATTAGCCTTGGTTCTCTGCTGTCAGGATACTTGATTGTCAGTCATATTTTTGTAACACCAGTGTTTTTCATGGAATTGTAATTGAGATTTTGTGTTGTCATTATAGTACAGGCCAAATTTCACAGTACAGGCCAAATTTCACAGTTAGTCCCTGCAGCACTGTTTTACCCCCTAAAGAGTAGCTCTCTTGTCACTTTTCCATTTCATCTCAGCCTGTGCCAGGTAACCATTTGGAGAGAATAATCTTTTTTCTGGAGAGTCTCCCACAGGCAACATGCAGTCTCTAGTCTTCTGAACTGTACCTGTAGCTTCTGTATGATATTTCAGCTAGACCCATACTTTATCCTTGTTGAATACTAAGAACAGTGCAGACTCAGCACCTCTTGTTGTCCACTGGCTTAAAATTAGTTTGTAAGATGTTTGGAGTAGAAATCAAGTCAGCTTGTGTATGGATGCTGCATATGGGATTACAGAAGT
Organism: Phoebastria nigripes; assembly: GCA_035582835.1. Lineage (NCBI taxonomy): Eukaryota > Metazoa > Chordata > Aves > Procellariiformes > Diomedeidae > Phoebastria > Phoebastria nigripes. The sequence goes on along the minus strand of JAYKAV010002887.1, from coordinate 204,716 downwards.
CTCTATCACACAGATAAACATCTCAGGACGTGCAGGGGAAGTGTGCTTTTGAACTTTCAGAGTGACACATAGTAAGAGTCAGCCTTTATTTATTTGCTTAAAAAGCAGACACGATCCTGGAAAGAAGATTCTTTTGGGTAGGAAAGGCTTTACAAAGTCCTGTATTCTAATAAGCATGTCTAGTGTTCGGCTGGAGAAGGAAATTCAAGTTTCCTTAAAGATGATAGTGCAGGAATGTGCCTCCCCCATGCTTCAGAAGTTTTCTGAAAGTACTGTATCGCCTCATATCTGCTTTGGGTGCAGCTACATCCCTTTGAAAATACACTGCTCCCCATGCAGCCGCTCACGGAACAGTCTTGCCTTTGCCTGGTGGCTGGTAGAGCATCTGCCGTCATGGGTGAGCACTGCTGATTTCTCCCAATAGAGGGCAGTGATTATACTGTTGGCCTCAATACAATTAAAAGTAAAATCTGCCTATACCACGTATTTGTCAAAAGGTAGCTTTTAGGAATATAGATACTATTCACTATCCATATTAAATGATGATTAAATATGGAAATCATAATATAACAGCAGGATCACTCGTATAACAGGCAGCYGTGTTATTTTTAGGAATGGGAAATTCTGGGGTGAGTCAAATTGCAGCTAGTTGTATTCAAATATTTCTTTTCCAGCCAGCAACTGGCTTTAAGGCAGAGAATTCCTCGTGTTGACTGTCTTGAATGCAGACAGTAGTTGGCAACTGCTGTAAGAAATTTCCTGCAAGTGTGTGCTATCCCTCTTAGTGAATACCGTTCCATTTTGAGCCTAATTGAAAACTGAAGATAGAAAACTCAGCAATTATTTTTCCCTGCAGTACAATATTTAATATTCTGATTTCATGGCTGTCTGAGTACAATGATTAGGAAGAACGTTTTCTTATAGTATTTACAGTACCACAACAATGTATCAGGAGCATCGTGTGTCAATGGAAGGAACTATTATGTTAAAATATGTGCCACTTAAAAACATACCCAATTAAAATGCAGGATGCTGTTGAGTGTTACATTTGGTGTAGTTGATAATTGCTTTGTAAGCTTTTTCTTGCCTTTGGCTTTGAAAAAGCTATTCAGGTTGAAGAAAACAGCCTTGAACTAGAAAGGCTTTAATAGGAATGATCTGCAACAACAGAGATAACACTTCTGCAACAAAGGCATTTTATGTTTAGAACTGTACTACTGTGTTAAGTCCAAGACAGTGTGGTTATTTTTGCTGGTGCAGAAGTGGGAAATACGTGTTGTATAGTCACAAACTACTCAGTGGGACAAACTCTCGTCCGATAACCTCTGTTTTAAGTGGGGTAGAGACTGCCAGTATTTACAACAGGATACTGGTTAGGAGAAGTAAATAGGGACAGAAACTTGTTCAAAATATCCCATCATTTTGCAGAGAGAGTTTGAAGAAGTACTATAAATTTAAAATGTTTGCTTGTTTTTTCTTTTTATATCAGATAGTATTACTGAAGTCTTCACTAACATCTATGTGACCAGTTTTGGACCTGTTTCAGATACTGATATGGTGAGTTTCTGAATCTTTTGCATGTATGGTAAATGGTGTAAGATATATACTATTAACTTTCTTTAAACTTGTATTCTGCTTTTACTTATTGTGGACAAATTGGGAATAATTTCACTGAAGTCAGGAAATGCCAAATCCCAGTAGTTCTAAAGATGGAAATTGGTTTATAGACCTTACATGATAAGGTATCATTGTATTTATTAGCTGTTCAGTTTGGACCAGTGAATCTTCTGATTGTCCCCACTGACTGTACTTTGGTTCATATTCTGGAGCAGTATTGAGATGGGTGAACTGGATTCCTCTTGGATGAAACTAGGGTGAAAGGTGCACTGTAGGAGCACACTTAATGTTGGCAACAATCTGAGGGACCTGACTGGAGTCAGTCTAAACTAAACTTCTTGAAAGACATAGCTTGGAAGTTGGGTCATCAGCACGATTGTTTGTTCTACAGATCTGTCCTTCGTAATTTGCACTATTTAGTAACCATTTAAAGGAAGTCAGTGACATTAAAAAGAAAGAAACTGTCAGAATATTGCTCTGGATTACAGTTTTTCATGAAAACAGCAATGGAAAAAACTCTGAGGCAAGGGGTCCTTTGTAGGCTCACTGCAAATCACACACAGATTAGGCAGAATGTGTCACGCTGGGGAGAAAGGACTTCATGGATATAACAGCTGTAAAAGGAAAGAAGGGAAGGACAATCTGAAAGTTACTTTAGCTGCCCTTGCCATTCCTGCATGAAATTATTTCTGAAGTGTTTTGAACATTCATGATTATATATGAGACATATAAAATACTACCTATGTGTATCTATTGGTATTAAAAAATGAATATTTTTAAAAACAGGCAATATTTACTTTTTCTATGAAAACTTTCAGGTTATGCATCATACAAAACAGGAAACATCTTGATGTTACAAGCTAGGTTGCAATGAAACTAAATATTTCATGGTATGGTGTACATTTTAAAAGTTATTTGCTCACTGACTAACAGACAGTCATAGCTTTGGAGAATATATTCTGGTTTTTTGTGTTTGTTTTTTGTGTGTGATAGTTTCAGTTTTCAAGCTTTGTTTCAGTTGTGATGAATACATTACTGAGGCTTCACATGAAAAGTCATTTCATAGGAAAAATAGACATTTTCTTTTTGTCACTGTATATGTTACTGATTTTCTTGATGTGTTTTTTCCTAATGATGTTAACTTTCTGAAATGATTCTTATTTTATTACTAATTATAGGAAACAAGTATCCACAGCTATATACAAAGGTGATATGAACATCTTGACCTTGTTAGTCTAGTATCTCATGACCTCACRGTGTTTACGCTTGCAGTATTCCTGTGAATGGAGGAAGGGAGATGATATTAACCAAATTTTAAAGATGTGGTACTGAGGCACAAGGAGACTTACCCAAGGCTATGCAAATCATCTATGCTAAAATGGGAATTTAATTAAAAGCTCCCTGAGCCTAATCCCTAGCTCCTGAAACACTTTTGACATCAGAGTGTAAATGTGTGGAGAACTCTGGGTGTCCATTTGCACAGACAGATATGATGGCACAGTAAGGGGTCAGGTTGTTTGATGCTACAGCTCTAACAGCTCTGTGCAGAGGTGTTAATCGAAACAGGTGGCAGCTGTTACTGTAATAGGTAGGTCTATTTGCAGATAAATAGATAGGTAAGTAAGAACTGTTTAATACTACTACAAGTTTCAGGGTTAATTTAGCTTGTTCAGTTGATAATTATAAAATCATTTTGAAATGTATGAGCAGTCAATTAGACAATTTCAACATACGAGTTTTGAAATAATAGCTTCCAAACTATCACATACTCTGTCAAACATGAAGGTGACATTAGAGTTTTTACCATGAGTATTCTTTCATTTAGGTATTGCATTACTGAATTGATAATGTAAACAACTGTACAGAGGGTTTACTGATATTTTCTTCTGTAAATGTTGGAAGCTCTGGAATATTCTCATTTTATAAGCTTCCTCCTTAAAAGGCTTCAYTGGAAGAATAAGTTTCACTCTTGCCCATGTCCTCCTAAATTTCCAGAGGATCCCAAACTGAATCTCAGATCTTTTCAGGAAGGTTGGGTCCCAGCCCCTGAGGTCCTCTGCTTTCGCAGTGTGAGTGGTGAGGCCCTCAGTCACATCAGGTTTTTAGACTGGACACTGCTGCTGCCCAAAACTCTCATAGTCATTGCTGCCAGTAGGATTCCTTCCCCTGGGATTTTTCGTAGCAACTAAAGTCAGCAGATGTGTGACTGTACCCCTTTGCATTATCTATTTGCCAGTTTGGTTTTTTTCCCCCTTGGTTAGCATCTTGTGAAGAATAACAGTGCTTAGGAGAAAAGCCTGTTGAAAATGGGAAGGGGACTCACTGCCATGGGAGATGATTAATATGTGTTTATAGTATGGAAGAGGTAGGTGGCACACTGAAAATGATGGGTGGATCAGAGCTAAGGACACAGTGGTCGCATAGCAGTGTTGATTCACAAAGTTGATAAAATGTCATTCTAACCTTTGTTGTTGTTGAATTGATAGCAATTTGTGAGGTTCTGTTTTCCTCACTGAGTATAGTAGTTTCCAATAATGATAATATAGTATTGTGTGCAATCTGTGACTCAGTATGATTGCTAGAATGTAGTTTTTTATTCATATTCCCTGTATTTTTCCAGTATCACAATTTTGCCAAAAAATAATTAAGTCCAGGGGAATTTGATCTTTGACTAATTTTAGGCTAGCTGAAGTTGTCATTGATAAATTTAGGAGGTAAAAGCTGAGGCTGAGATTTTTCTCCAAATGTGTTAAGAGTCAAAAACTTTTGATCCTTGTTGTGGATTAACATTTTGACTAAGTTAAAAAGATGCTACTCTCTGTTCTGCCCAAAATAGTCAGCTACCAAATCTGTTGACTCTTGGTGAGAACTCTGTTGCAAACTGCGCTTCAAATGAACTGCTGTGACTAAAATACTGGTGTATCTATATTAGCTGTGTCATAAAAATGCTACTGTATGTCAACCACAGTATTTAATGTCAAAGGAAATATACAACAGAAATTTTCAACTTTATTTTGCAAACTAATGAGAATCAAGGAAGGGAAACCAAAACATGGGATTAAACAGATTTTACTTTCACTGTTCTGTGTTTTGAGCTGTTATTTCTCTGAAATGTTTAAGTTCAGTATTATGATGCTATGCCTTATAGGCTTCCAACCAGATGAGTGATACAAATTTATTTTGACATTAGCCTGAGAGAAGAAAAGCTGCATTGTTTAGAAAAACAAACAAACCAAAAGTTGAACAGAACAGCTGAAAAACAAAGCATATGTGAATTTTCTAAAGAGTTATAAGGCTAAATTATGATTAAAGAGGCTAATTAAAACATTTGTAATTAAATTAAATTAATAATAAATATTAAAATATTTAATATTTGAAAATTCTGAGGTGAAGGATAATTTTGGTTGGATTATGATTTGTAGGATAACAAAATGGAAATAATTTAATTTAAACATTAAAACTGATTATTTCTCTGTTTTTTCAAAATTAATTATTTGCATTCTGGTAGATCGACATATCTTTATAAATATATATGCTGCTAACTCTGATTTTAGCACTGCAATTAAGGTACTTTTACAGCTTTTTCTCAAGACTTTCTTTCTTTCCAGGCTCTCCTGACACTTTGGCTTCTAAAATTTCCTAGATAGCCATAAGTGCTGATGTCCTTGATAGAAAAAAAATAATATAAATAATAAATGAAAAACATATTTACTCCTCAAGCAATAGTTATTGAATGTAAGACAGAGCATATAGGCACTGAGAGCCTTTATATGAGGTCTGCTGTGAAGAAAGCTTTGCCAAGATTTTGCCAAATTTTGCCTCAGAGCAGCCTTTCTAATTGTCTCTGGGAACAGTCTTTCCTGCTTTCCTACAAAACAGTTAGTAGGTGGCAGGACCTGAATCAGTTTTGCTTGAATATTAAAAATAAAAAGCTTTCTGAAAGTTTTGTTTCAACTTTCAACCTTAGCTTTTCATTGTCTTTGGGGAGTTTTGTTTACTGTGGTTACATCTTTGTTTTTCCCTATTTGTACACAACAGTTTTTCCTAGTTTCTTGATGATAGACCTCTATTTTTTCACTCTAGAGTCAAGAAACATGAACATTTCTCTGTAGAGATGGTCATACCCAGCTAGTTCATCGCTACACACACTTCCATCTTGTCTGTGTTCAATTAAACTTTCAATAAGCGTTTCTGATTTTTCAAATATAGCCAGAACAGAAATTTTCAATGAAGGCTGAAGGTCAAATCCAGAAATGACCGAAAGGATTGTTACAACATCTCTCACTACAACTGAGGATGGTTCTTTAGAGAGAGTGGCTGAACTGGGAACCACATTTCTTTTTTTGTCCGTTTTTCAGATTTCCTCATTCCATTTTGTATTTCCGATTTTGGTTTTTTTTTTTTCTATGAAACTTATTTTTTAGCTGTTTCAAAGTCTAATTATTAGCTATGGTTCCTTAACTGGAGAGAAGCTTTACAGGGGTTGTATGATATGTAAGTCAGGACAGAATAAGGGAATGCACCAACATGATTTTTTTCACAAAGATTAAAAAAGCACTGCAGTTATTTTACTGTAGCTTTTATTTTAAATCAGTAACAGAAGAGTAAAGAGTAAAAGTCAAACAGAAATGATAAAAACACTTGGCTTTCTTGGGTGTTGGGGAGCATCTAGGTTGTCTTTTTATCATTGGTATGTTTCTGAAAAGTCAATAAATTGGTTGCTCTATTCCCTTTTATTATAGGCTCAGGTCATTGCCTTTGCAAGTTAAATCCGTAGGCGGAAATTTTGAGGAGGATATCTCACATGATCTCTTGCAGAATTTCTGTCCTTTTATTCTGTTGGGAAGGCTTGTTCCCCTGTGCAGCATCCTGCCAGGTGGATCAATATTGGAGATTGATTTGTCAGAGGCTGTGTCCAAGCCCTTCACTGACATTAGCTCTCAGTGTACCTCTTGTTCGGATTCCTGTCCCTGGCACCAGGCATCCATTGTGTTTCAGGGTTGCTCTTTCTCCATGTCTGAATAAAAAAGGGTAATGAGAAGTGTTTGTATTTTTAGTGACAGCAGTGTGAATAATAGCCTGTAGTCTCTTTTCTAAGTAATCCCTATCCGTATCTTTCACATTCCTCTCTTATCCCTCCTCAGTGCTTATTTTAGACTCAGAGTTCATTCTACATCAGGTCTATGGAAAGAAATAGAAAGAAAATAATTCAGAGAAGGTCCTTTTCATAAATAGATATGAATAGGAAGACATTCTCTTCCCTAGACACTATCATTCAAACTGGTAAAACACATTTTTTCCAGATTTTTTTTCAAATACTTCGTGTTTAGATTAAATGCTAGACAAAAATGGCTAAAGTTGGCAGATGAAGCAGAAATAAAAGGCTTGAAATGAGTTCTTCAAATAGAGGAAAATCATGCTATAATTCCCCAGAAATATACCACATATTCTTTATGGTATTAAAGGTTGTATATATCTGGCAGACATTACTTATGTATTTAAAAATGAATACATGTTCCTTTGAAACGCAGTGATGGGATAGTGTTTAAGTTTTTAACAGGGCTGTTAAGGGTTTTGATAAAAAATAACCAACAGTGCAGTTTCAAACCACAACCGTCCTTCATAAGGGAGTTTATTCAGAATATTTTCAAGAATTCTATTCACCGGTGTATAAGATCCGCACCTCCCAAAGACCTGAAAGGAATTTCTGGCTGTCTGCTACTTCCTTCTATGTTCTGTGTTTTGTACACATCAGAAGGTAAGTTTTGGAAAGGAACAAATGGACTCAGTTTATACATCTGTGCAGTGAGAGTTGATGTTAGATACACAGCTAGTGAAGTAATTTTACAAAGCCTGAGTAGTCAGTGTTTGTGGTTGGAGCGTTGAGGGGTTTTTGGGGAGAGGAGAATTGCATCCTGAACTCTTTCAGTCCTGATRTTGTTAGACAATTATTTTTTTTTTAGAGAAAAGTAGAAAGTGAGATGGAGATGGCAGAAACGTTGTCCAATCTGGTAGACAGGCCTAGGTAAAGCCAAGCCATACAACAGTGTACTTCAAGAACTATGGGGTTTTGCAGACTGTTAGTGTGTTAGCTCTTGTGTATGCCGTTTGCACCATGCATAAATCTATCCCACAGAGAATGAAATGACCAAGACAACAAACTAATGATTTGATCCTCCCACTGTAAAGCTAATTTCAGCATTCACTCAAAAGCTAGATCCAAATGCTTAGTGAGGAAGTTTGGTAAATTAATTTGCAGAAGTTCCATCACAAACTTGCACTTATCAAACTCACAAATACCAGATTATAGCAAGAATGCATATACTGGGCAGATTATTTTGCTTTGAATAATTGCATTTTTTTTGAGTCTTCTGTCCAGAACTCCTTGGTTTTCTTGGAAGTGGTTTTGATACTTACTTGCATACCAACCATGTTAGTATTCAACAGTACTAGTTGCATACTAATATTGTTAATGTTTTTAAGCTAAACTGAAAGAAAAATTACACATTGCCTTAAGGTAGATATGACACCAAGAATGTGCTTTTTAAGAACTAAATTAAGAAATTATACTAATGTAAAAATAAATATTAATATGAAGCCCCTGTATTAGCTAGGTGAGATTTAGGTCCATGAATCTTACTTGTTTATCTCGTCAGTGTATCAACCACAGTATTTCTGTCTGTCTTTAAGGAATCAATAAAAAGATATGTGTGCCATTTTCCCTTTCCTTATCTTTAATTTTTTGTATTTGCCTTTTTAAAGTTTTATATTTTACAGTATTTAAAATTTGCTTTCATGGTTATATATGGGTGTCAGTTAATGGCTTTAACAGTGGTCAAGAAAAAGCCAAACTTTCTTTAGAGAATTGACTGAGAAAAATCTTTACAAGTAGGGAATGAGGAACTCTGGCCTGAACTATTCACTAAACAAAATGCTGTGTTCCAGAGGGCGATTAATACAATGTTCAGTCTGCCCCACAACAATACTGCTTGCTAATGGACACTTACAATTTTTGAGATGTTTGGAACACTTCCATCTTTACTCCAGATGCAAAGACTGCCAAAATCTGCCAACCRTTAGCTGAGAGGATGAGAGTACATTTTTTGTTGTTTGAACTTTTCCCATACAAATCTGGCCTTAGTGAAAAAGAAGACTGCCATGTAGTGAGGAGGGATTGCTTATACTCAGGTCAGTTAAAGCTTCTCCCAGAGATACTAATGTCTTTTTCTTGCTGTGCATACTGTTATGCATAACAACTGCATATTAAAAGAAGAATGAAATTCCTTCACCATTTTATTCTTCTGACCATTGAACTGGCAGAGGCTCAAGTGCTTCTTAACGCCGTGGTAAGAATCTCATCATCTGTACCTAAAATTTCATGTAAGCTGGTATAATACATATTTGAAAGACTATGTTTAATTGTACTGTGTTAGAGTCCAGCTGTGAAAGCACCATTTCAGACACAAATCAGTAGGAAGCATTTGCTTGTCTAGAAATGATCACAGGAGTCCTTTGTAGTCCTGGAAGTATGCTCTTGTGGTTTTGTGGAGATACTGCACTATGTACTGGAGAGTGGTTTGGTAATGTCCAGAGACAGCACAATTTTTTTCATGTAGGACAATATCTGCAGATTGTATGAAATGAGTATCAGGTACTAATTTGAGTCTTTTTTTCTAGAGTCCACATTTGCGTTTCTAATAGAATGTTAGTCTTGCTTGGAAAGTAAACATTACAAAGCATTTACCACAAAATGGTACATATATGGAATAGGAAATAGTTACAAAATCTTTATGTAGCATCTTTTGATAAATGCTGGCTTTTTATCACATCGATTATATTCAAAATACTTTAGCAGTTTCCTGGTTTTTCATTTGTTTTGTATGGTAATCATCATAGGGATGTTCATGATCATAATTAGAATAGATTTGGCTCAGGGGGGAACATGGATCAGTGAATATAGCACTGGGATGCAAAAGGCATGGATTGTATTTTGCTTTTCATAATCACTCTGTAAATGGACCAGGACAAGTTAATTTCATCTCTGTGCCTTGGTTTCCCTTCATACAAAATCGAGAGCCCAATACTTCCTTTGAAAAATGCACCGAGGTCTATAGAAAGATAAGTTATTTAAGAACTATGTGAGATTTTATTGCTATTGTGGTAAATGAAGGAGAAGGTGTTCATGATCATTCACACCAAACCTTGGCTTACTCCCTGTTTCCATGTTCTAAATGGGATGTTCTGCAACTAAAGATTTCCAGCATGGATTGGATGGAGAGATCAGAATTACCTGTGGATCAGTCAGAGATTTATCAGTGGGATCTTTCAAGGCTGCAGCTCAGATTCTCTCCTGCTTATTCCGCTTCCTAAGCAGTTGCCATGCATCAGATGTGGTTTTTTGAAATGTTGCTGTTTTGATTTAGTGGCATTTCATGTCTGCTTTTTTCCTATTTTATATCTCTTGTAATTCTTTTTATATATGTTGGAAGACAGTGAAGAAGCAAAACCTTTGAAATTCATTATTGATGGAAACATTGCAAAAACTTAAGATTTATATTCTAATCATTTCTGTGCAGCGATATTTGTCAAAGGAACCTGTAGGACTTATCACTCACTTCTGTTGAATTTCAGTGGGATTTCAAAGTCTTACTCCCTCAGGCTCTTCTTTCCACTTCTTTACACCTCAAACATCAATCTTATCATACATAGCAATGATTTATTGGCAAAGCCCCTCAGACAGAAACCACAAGGAGGCTTTTAGGGCAATCATTTTCCTTGAATTACCTGGTATTTCTAGCTGGATTTCATATATTCCTCCTGCTTCAAGCGCACTGTTCCTGCTGCTTCTGATCCTCCATGATTTTATGCGTTTTGTGACTTTCCCTGGTCTACAACTGAACTGATAGATCACTTGGAATTTGTAAATGGGATTTTAAGTCACACGATATTTAGCAAATAAAACAACATATAAATCAGCAAATAAAACAGGGCAATTGAATGTGATGTATTACAGAGAAATGGGCAAATTACTTGTCGTGAGGCAGTGTCTCTGGCAGTGATGAGAGACAGTAAAAGATCAGGTATAGTGTCAAAAAAATACATGTTTTAGAAGTGCATAATTTTGTATTTCACAGATATATTTACCAAAATATTATTAGAGGTAATAGAATTGGCATTAAAGAAACCCAAGCAAATTAATTTTCAGTGTACTGTAGTTTATTTTTATTTAATATTTGAGTAACTATAATTTTAATTAGAAAAATGACAAGATTTTATTGTAGTAATGTAAGACCTCTTGATATAGCTAAAAATTGCGCTTGTGGTTTTTGTCAGGTTAGTTTATAAGTGTCCCATTGCATCATCCCAAAAAGATCTCCCCAAGCACCTGTCACAGTTCCTAATGACAACTGCTTTCTCTCCTGCCCCTGCCATGCTCCTTCGGCTAACAGAATTCTCTTTCCTTTATTCCACATGCTCGTTTTAGCCTCTGGCCCTGACTTGGAAAAGGTCCTCACAGCTCCTTGGCTCACAGACCAAAGGAGCTGGAAAGGGCTGTCGCTTCTTGCTGTCTACTCAGCACTCCTTTGGTACCACTGTGTGATTGACTGAGAAAAAACTTAAGCTTGTTAATCAGCACACGAGGGAGCCAGCAGAAGGTGATGGGGGCTGAAATCACTTCTATATTGAAATCACTTGAATATTTTAGATTGGTTGAATTTTATCAGGACTTGTCTGTTCAAAGATAATTTACTTGAAAATGGTTTACATAAACTGTAGCATTTGCAGAGTAATTGCAATAGTACAGACTGTTGTAACATACTAACATTTTGAAATCATGGGTTCATTTTGCACCTGTCCAACAAAACTGAAATTGCACCAAGGTAGCATTTGCCAATACACAGAATACAGTTTGCTTCCAACAAAGTTTTTAAGCTCTTCCATTTCCAATTTATAGGCTGTGCTGACAGTAGCAAACCACTAAATCCATTTACAGATCCAATTTGAAGTTAGCTGATGAATTTACATTATCAATGTTTAATCAGTATCTTGGTTGTTTGTTTGTTTAGAACAGCAACAAAACCCAGTGGATGGGATACCCAGCGCTGGGTGACACAGGCATCTGGTCTAGGTCATCAGTCTGTTTTCGCTTGCATCCTTTTCTCCAGACTGTACTTCCTTCCCAAGATTAGGCATCAGAGTAAAGTTCAGCAGACAGTGTGTGTCACCTGTCATCAGCTATTGTTCCCTACCTATGTACTTTTGTTAATAAAATCTGTACCACTACAGAGCCTTACTTTCCCCTTTGGAAAAATCTTCCTTATATCAGTCTGCCTGGATATATTGCACCCTTTATGGGTAGCCTTGTTTCCTTCCTTCCAGTCTCAGCCATTCTCCATGCTCTTGAAATGCTGGGTTACTCTCCTTCAGGTGCATCTGCTGCAGGAACTATTTAATATCCTTCTGTGTATTTTTTTCTTACTTCTTAATGTAAAATAGCTGTGTTTATTGAAATTACCCTTGTCACACATACTATGTCACCTGTGTTTCAGGTACTGAAATCTAAATATTGGAAGGGTTCGATGTACAAACAAGAGCTAGCAATCATGGAGAATGTCATACCCTTAATAAATTGACTTCCTGGTTGTTATTCTCAGTATTATACAATTTTGGGTGATGGTTGTTCTCCCTTGACAATTTTACCAAGGGAGTTTTTGCAACCAGAGCGTTTCTGTTTTGGCCCTCAAAAAGCAGATTAACGTTTCATTGTGTCAAAAAAAGCATATCTTTATTCCATTACAGGAATACACAATAGATGTTTTCTTCCGTCAGAGATGGAAGGATGAAAGATTAAAGTTTAAGGGCCCAATGAACATTCTTCGATTGAACAACTTAATGGCCAGCAAAATCTGGACCCCAGATACATTTTTTCACAATGGGAAGAAGTCAGTGGCTCATAACATGACAATGCCAAACAAGCTTCTACGAATCCAAGATGATGGGACTCTCTTGTACACCATGAGGTAAGTCTTTTCATCTGTTCTCTACTCAAGTTATTTCTCGATGTGATTTTTCCAGATAACAATTAAATAAGGTTCCAGGAGGACTCTCCTTTGTTTCATTTCTGTCCCAGCAGAAAGCAAGCTAGAAAAACATACATTTTGTTTCCAGTTCTGTTACAAGTCTGTTGACTGATTATGAGTTAGATCAGTTGTCCTACGTGTTCCTCAGTTTTCATACCTCTATAATGTATTAAAAGATACTGACCACCTGCATAAAGTTCTTTGAGACCTTCAGATGGGAATCTCTGTGTAAGAATTGTTAAGAATACTCAAAGTTTACCAACTCTATCTTAGAACGATTAAAATAGTATATGACTTTTGCCTGTTACTGCACCCATTGTATCGACCATGTGAGCCCTTAAGCAAATCTATTATTAAGATCAGTGGCAATAAAAAATAAAGAGGAAAAAGAAAGGATTAATAAGGCCTCAAATTCTTTCCAGCAAGAACTACAGGGAAAATACGTCTTACTCTGTATTAACTCTTTCTTTATATCTAATTACAATATTTTACTTAGAGTTTTAATTTTTGCATCCTGTGCATGATTAGCAGCTAAGATAAACATTTAGCTGGTAAAAAGTATTAAATTTGCTTAGAAAATAATTTATGAAAAATTATAAATATCATGTATGCATAGGCATAAGCAGCATTTTTATAAGACTGATTTCTTCTTCGATTACTCTTTTTGCAATAATGTTACCTATGTGAGTTTTTTGGAATTTTTTTATCCAAATTTCCAGAACCCACTGACTTCTTAGTTTCTTTCTTTTTCTTTGAGAATATTTACTAAATTGAGTTTGTTGTGAATGTAGACTTAAAATCCCCAGCCTAAGTAAGATATAAAATGTGASCTGTAAAGCAAACATGTACTGTGCAATTTTTTCCATGCAGCCATACCAGCATCCTTTAAGCCTGATTTACTATACAACACCCAAACCCTTATAGTATTGAGTGTTGATGGGTAGACTGCTAATGATGTTGAATGATGTGGTGGTTGGAGACTTTCAGAAAAGTTTGCTGGAAATAAATTGAGACCCCCATTTACAGTATTTTTGCCTGGGCTCAAATCAATATTTGAACTTGTATCTGTATAAACTAACTGAAATTCCCTCCCTCCAGAAGGTATTATAATCATATGCTATAAATAATAAGAAATACTGTTTGAAACCACTATGAAGAATTTTTTTAAAAAACATAAGATGGGTCATGTCAGCTAGAATTAACTAAGCATTTTCATGACTTGTAAGTATGTTGCTTCTGAGGATATGAGATTAATGTGTAAACTGTTTTCATTGTCTAGATTTTAAACAGCCATTTTTATCTGTGTCTATTTAAAATGATAGTGTGATTTATATCAGAGGCTCATGCAGTTCCTTCCTTTCCCTTCAGCTGTTTGCTGACTCTTTTTTCTCTCTACCCCTTGACTTCAGAAAAACTTTCCTGGGGAGTGGGGGAATAGAAATATGGAATATTTTTGGGTGGAAGGGTGGGAGAACATAGTGGGTAATACAATGACTATGAACCACTGGGAGTACAGGAGGCTGTAGCTGATGTTTGAGGCTGGATGAAGAGAAATGAAGACATCCAGGCAAAAATCTCTACCCAGAGGAGACTTACAGGATAGGAAGGAGAAACAGAGCTTTTTTTTTTTTTTTTTTTTAATTAAAAATAATGGGAAAGAAAGGTCAGTCAAAAACTTTCTTCAAACTGTTTTAAATTATTTATTATCATAGTATTATGATAATCCCCATATTTGATACTGGGATATTGCTGGGATTTTTTCACAAAATGAGCAAAAGTCAATGCATTGTTAACATACTGTCATGCTTATACATAAATCAAAATAATAATCACAAGTAACATGGAGAATGAGTAGCAGCAATCTTTTGAAAGAACACAAATGGTGGTTTTTTTCTACATTTTCCATTCAAACTGTAAAAAAAAAAAATTCAGAAAACTATGGAGCACAGTCTTTTGGCAAATTAACTATATTTTATGTGCTTTTGTAATGAGCCTTTGAGAGCCATATAATCACACATGTACCTCAGAATATTACGAGAAGAAAATGACTGCTCTTAACAACCTGCAGTTACATAATTTATATTTTCTTTTAAATGGCCTTTCCTTATAGTTTTGTGGTCAGCTCTTTCAGGTTTTTGATGTGATAAGTCAATGCCTTCCAAAGGAACACATAAAAGGGAAGAAGCAAGAGCTGATTTAAATTTTAATTAGTTTAATATAACATTTCAGTTTCATCTCCTAAGTCAGCATGAACTCTGTTCATTTCTGTGGAATTGATTTTCTTGTCCTCCTAACTGACTTAAATGCGTAGCGGTCTTTTGCCTTTTAGGCTTACAGTCCAAGCTGAATGTCCAATGCACTTGGAGGACTTCCCTATGGATGCTCACTCATGCCCACTGAAATTTGGCAGCTGTAAGTATATGACAGGAAGTATAGCCTTTGGTTAGTGAATATCAAACATTGCTCAGCATCACTTTGTTTCAGTAAGTTGTTACATGAGAGGTTTAAAACACAAGATGGTACTTTTTAAAAAAATTTGTAACCTAACACATCAAAATCTCTTTTCTCTATTCAGTGTTGCGTCTTCTAATGTATTTTAAAGCTTTCTTGACCCCAGTAACAATAAACACTATGCACCTAATTCAGCACTGCACTGGTCTACTTTTATTCCAGTGTGCAAACCATACCAATGAATGCAGACCTGGGTGCACGTAGCCTGTGTAGTATTAATCAAGAGCAGATTAAAGACTTCAAAGAATGTTTGTTTTCCTTTATTGAAACATTTATTTTCTCTTTATTGTTAATGATATTTGTTTTTACATTCTTAGTCAATGAAGGCAACAACAAATGGCTTCTTGTGATAAAAAATCTCACTCATTAGCGCATCTGCATGTTATAGACAGGTGGCCTTTGATCTCACTAGTATTATTTTAACAGCAGCATAACTTCATTTACCTATATTACAGCCTTTATTATTCTTCTTCGTGAATTAGGATCACATTATATATATTTCCTGGATTTTGTACACTAAAAGGTTTTCTTTTTTTCTTTGGCTGCAGCCTACGTTCTCTGCTGGGCCCAGGAAAGGGAATGTTTTTTTGAGGAAAGAGGTTAATACTTTTAAATTCTGGCTGATTTTACATTAATTGCAGCCACCACAAGTTACAAAACAGGTGATATGCTGCCACTAAGGACATCATTAACCATGAACATTGTCAGAGCACTGTGCACACTCTCCATAACCTGACATATCCCTTTTCCTTGGAGTTTGGAGCAAATTAAACCAAGCCAGTGCTTCTGATGACGTTTCCACACTAGAAGGAAATCTTAGCTATGGAGATAAAAGATCATTAGAATTAATAATATTTGTATCACGGAGCCTTTTTTGCCCCCTAAATATTATATTTATAATACATAATATAGCTTAACTAACTAACAGCAGAGATGTTAGCTGAAATTGGCTACTGACTAATAATATTTACATATACGTGCACAGCAAGGTATGTTTGATTTATAAGGTGTGGGAGGAAAAAAGACTCATATGTAGCCTCAAAACAACTTAAAAACCCCCGTAATAATGAAACTGATACTCAGGCCGAGAGGCTACTTTGTAGTACGACTTCATTTGCATTCCTAAGTTGGAAACCCTTCTGATGAGGTATATTAGGCTTTTTGTGAACAGTTTCTTTTTTTTTTCTTTTTTTTCTCTTGATTATTTGGTTGGGTTTTTTTGCTTACTAGTTTGTTCTTTGTTCTCTGTCCATGGTTTCTGCTTTTCTAGTAAACAGGAGAATTCAAACTGTGAGCAATGTGATTTTAGAAAAGCTGTCTTTCATTTCCCCCGCAGTCACCTGTGCTCCTGTCTGTTTGCACATCCAGGGGACTCTGTTCATTTTGAACGGCTTCACAAACATTTTATTTCTTTACCTAGAACTCATTTCTAGACTACTGTGCATTTTTCAGCTTTTATTCTGGGATAGAATTTGAATGATGAGTAGTGGTGAAAATAAGCAGGAATCCTGAGGATTTTGTTTAGCTGAAGCAAGTCTGCCAGTGGTATATTTTTGTCATAGCTCTTCATATGCTGCTAATCTTACATTGCTAGGAGGATCATCAGCCTGTACGAATGTCTCAGTTTTTTTTTTATACATAAGAGAAAAGCCAAACTGAATGTATTGGAGAAGCTGTAGCTTAATAGATTGCCTTTCTTTATCCTTATCAGAAAGTCTAGCCAACAGTGGGTAGGATGGGGATAAATCAGCAATTGGCAATACTGCTGGTTTGCATTAAAGCAGAGGTCTTCCTGTGGGAAGCTGGAAAGAYAGAAGGGAAGTGTTAAAAATCTCTACATGCTACCCACCTGCTAGATTTTGTTAGTCATGCAATTTATGGCTAGTGGCATGAAGAAGCTTCTTTCTGGGCCTCCAGAGATTTCTCAAGTGAAAATGTTTGCAGCCCAACAGAAACTACAGTTATGGTATAAGACTTAAAATGTGCTTGTCTCAGTCAACTGAAATGAACACACAATTTCTTCCATCAGTGGTTTACCCTTTTCCTTTCATACTCCATTTGTTAGCAGGGTATTGGACTGGAAAAACTTGCAGGACATACTCAATTTTTTTCTTTCTTACTTACTGGAGAGGCATTAATGCTATTTAGAATACAGTGTTGATTTGCTTTCATTCTAGTTTATTTTGACAGACCCTAGGCTAAATGTATGTTTGATCGTGAATGCACTGAGGGAGCAGCCTGCTTAATGTCAGCGTGTCCCATAAAAAGATGCCAAGCAGTGAAATTTAAGAGGGTACACAGGGCAAGGCACAGAGCCGCTACAAGTTTGTTAAGGGCATTGTCACTGAACCTGGCTTCCCATATTTAGGTATGAATATCAGCTAATAATAAAATGCTTGTGATGATACACTCCCAAAGTGGAGAGTGGGGACAATGGAAAGTCAGAACAATATAGGAATGAATTTTCAAAAATGTTGTGTGTCCTAAATCTTGCAAATTGTTGTTCTTTTCATCTGGCTTACCACGAGCTTTAGGATACGTATAATATCTAATCTCTGACAAGATTTTTAACAGTGTAGAAGAGATGTTGTTTGTAATTTAATAGCAATAAATTGTGGTTCGTAAGATCACAAATAAGTGCCCTGTTCCCATGCTGCAATAGGCATTTACCCTACAGTAAAGCTATTTTAAATGGCCAAACATATTTTTTACCATATCATTTTAAGTTTTTGGGGTGGTTTTTTTTTGAAAAATAAGTAGCTCTTCTAATTCTATGAGTTTTGATGGAAGCTGTTTAATTTAAATTGCGGACAAAATATTTTATCTTACTTCCCACAGATGCGTACACAACTTCAGAAGTGACATACATTTGGACTTACAATGCTTCAGATTCAGTGCAGGTGGCACCAGATGGCTCAAGATTGAATCAGTATGATCTTTTAGGCCAAACAATTGGAAAAGAGACAGTTAAATCAAGTACAGGTTAGTAAAAGATATTTTGAAGAAAAAGGCACTCACTCGGCTATGAAGAACATAGGCATTGCTGCTGGTGGTAGAAGGCTACTGAAAAAAACTGTTGCAAAATGTGAGATATTAGGCATAGTCTATTAATGTATGGTACAAGTAACACATAGCAGCATTTTACTGATTCTTTCAAGTTAATAAGCAACTGGTGATAGCGGAAGTGAACTTGTCCCCAGTGACTGTTTTTTAATGCTGTCTGGAGCTCAGTCTTGAATCCTAATGTTTGTAACCCAAGACTGGGATAATTGTTTAATTTCATATGGTAAATGACACTTTTTGTCTACTAAATGGTGAAGTATGCAGGTTTCAACCATTTTTTCCTTCCATCATGTTTTTGGCATTAAACATTGGATTATTCTACCAGACTCTAGACTGTGTTCCTACATGTGTGTTGTGGTTTAACCTGGCAGGCAGCCAAACACCACACAGCCGCTCGCTTACTCCCCCCCTCCCGCAGTGGGATGGGGGAGAGAATCGGAAAAAAAAAAAGAGTAAAATTCATGGATTGAGATAAAGACAGTTTAATAGAACAGAAAAGGAAGGGGAAATAATAATGATGATGACGATGATAATAATAATAATAATGATAGAATATACAAAATAAGTGATGCACAATGCAATTGCTCACCACCCACTGACTGATGCCCAGCCAGTCCCTGAGCAGCAATTGCCTCTCCCCAGCCAACCCCCCAGCTTATATACTGAGCATGACGTCACATGGTATGGAATACCCCGTTGGCCAGTTGGGTCAGCTGTCCTGGCTATGCTCCCTCCCTTCTTGTGCACCTGGCAGAGCACAGGAAGCTGAAAAGTCCTTGACTAGTGTAAGCACTACTTAGCAACAACTAAAATATCAGTATGTTATTAACGTTATTCTCATACTAAATCCAAAACACAGCACTATACCAGCTACTAGGAAGAAAATTAACTCTATCCCAGCCGAAACCAGGACAATGTGCCAGGCTGTGATGGACCCCCATGATTGCCTTCTGACTGTAGATTAAGTTCTCAGGGTGCCTTTGTGTGAACGCAGAGAGTTGCCTATGTGCAGAAGCCTGCAGGACTGAAGTTCTTGTCAGGGCATACAAGAATTCCTGTAAGTTCCTGAACACTGATCTTTTCTGGAGCTCAGTGGGGCTAAGATGTAGTTGTACTCAAAAACTTTCTTATATTCTGTAGGATGCTTTCTACTACAAAATACGTTCTGTGCAATTTAACCCTACACATTTGGTTCATGTAAACGTACCAAACTTTCTTTTACCAAAGAAATGGACTTTCTTAAGATGATAACCTTTTGTTTCATTGTATTTTGTTTGTTTGTGGCACCTAGGCGAATATACAGTAATGACGGCTCATTTTCACTTGAAGAGAAAAATTGGTTATTTTGTCATTCAGACTTACCTCCCCTGTATCATGACTGTCATTCTCTCTCAAGTGTCATTCTGGCTGAACAGAGAATCTGTACCTGCCAGGACAGTCTTTGGTGAGTATACTGAGTAGCATTAGCTTTGTTTGCAACAGCTGAAGCTGTTAGGAAGCATTTCTGAAGTCTGCTTGGTAAAGGCCTTTTTTATTCAAGTTAGTGTGTTTGTAGAATGTGATACTATTTCTAGTCCAAACAGCTTTCAACTGCAACTTACAGATATCCTGAGAATCCCAAAGTTTTTGGAAATTAGCACATACGAGAGAACTGTCCATATATCCTTGATTCTTTTAAGAGGAGAAAGTTTTCACAGAATGGAAAAAGATGATAATGTTTCTATTTAAAAAGTAAATTTAGATTATTTTCTGAAATGTCTTACTTACCTTGATATTATCTAAATATTTTGGTAATTGGTAGATAAGCACATTTCTAAATATATTTGTAAATTAAGCAAATTAAACTTGAATTTGTTGAATTATTTGAATGTGTTAAACTTTGCAAGCTGCAGTTCTTTAAAAGAAACCCTATTCTGGGGGTCTGGGCAAAACTTTCTCACTAATTCAAATTGGAGTGTACTATAAGGCAGCGAACAGTTTCAGCAGTGCAAAATAATGGTGTTTCTCTTACAATAAGGTCTTGATCTCTTCTTTATTAAAGCAAAGTAACAAATGTATTTCTTATTTGCGTAACAAAGTTCTTTTAATTTGTTTGCTTTTAAAGAAAAAGAGACTAGCACAACAAAAAGAAAGTAATATCTGTGTGGAATCAGCCATCAGAAATGCTGCATAAAATTGTATGATTAGTCATCAGTCAACGCCACGCACTCTTCAAAAAATAGGCCAAACTCAAATGCATATTAAGTATGATGCACAACAAAGCACTTACTTTCTCTTCTGGTAGAGAAAATGCCACACAAAGTATCATGAAAATTGCAGGTTTGAATATGAGCCTTATTGAAGTCAGATGAAATGGGCCAGTGGTTTTAGTGGGACCAGAGTTCTACCATGTTTTCCCAGGCAGTTATCAGGCAGATTTTTTTTTTCTTTCTTCAAAATCTTCTGTGAATTTGTCCATTTCTGCTTATCAAAATGCACATTTCTGTTTTCCAGCCTTGCAAGTACGCTATCAAATCCTTCTATATCTCTGTCTTTGCCCTTTTCTGTACCCTATCCTAGGACAGTGTAACTGGTTTGTCCAAAAAAAGTCTCACATCTTCTCTTCCTAAAATGCACTTTCTGTTACTGCATCGTCGGTAACAAGGCACTATATCAGTAACAAGGCACGAGGATAATTTTCCTGGAATGTTGTGTCTCTTCCTGCGTACCCCTTTATTGTTCTTGATTTATTTTTTGTTTAATTTATGTTTTTTTTGAAATAAGTAATATCTGCATGGCAGCCTGCTCCTTTACTCTCCTGGGGGTTTAGCATAATATGGATAATGAATAGTGTCCTGTTTCAGGATGTCTTGAGGGAACTGGGTAGGATGGCCGCAAGAACAGAACCACACCACCCAGTGACATAAAATCTAAAATCTGTTTACTAAGCACAATGGGTGGTGTATCGACGAGATAGCAATTTCTATGCTAGTATTTTATTTCTGCCACACAGACATGCACCTCACGCACCAGTCAGGGCTTCGTCCCCTCCAGGCCAGCTTAGACTGGCACTCTGAACCCAGGGGAACAAGACATGTCCGGGCTCTGCCTGATGGAGCAGCCTAGCCCCTGCATGCAGCATTTGCACCTCAGGCTTAGCCTTCTGCATTGGGTTGGATGTCCCCTGAAGAGCTCTTTCTTAACATTCCTTTGCGCTCCAGATGAGATTGTCAGCATAAGCTGCCAGTGGCCTCTCTAATCACGTAGCCCCAGGAGAATCTCCCAGTCTTTCTCCATACCTACTGGCAGCAGTTGTCACTGGGATTTCTGATACCCTCTGGTCTCCTGCCTAAATGTGTTACAAAAATATGAAGTTAGCTACAGTTTCATAACAAAGTTCATCTATTGCTTCTTACTGTTTTCTGGCTCGTACTGAATTAATCTTGATAGAGCTGGGCAGGTACACTCAGGGTCTCATTTGGGTGGTACTTTCAGGTAGACTCCACCCAGTGACACATGAAGCTCATACTACAGCTAAGGTAATAAAACAAGCTACTTCCAGCAGGGAATATAAAAATTGCAGGAGATTTTACTTTACATTTTTATTGATCATACTTAATTTTTAGTTTTTATATGGAGTAGTCACTTGCTAGATACCCATCTTTGCATTGTATAATAAATACATCAATATTAAAATATGATTAAGTAGAAAGTATTAGTTTTGATAAAGTGTTTTTCAGAATCAATGAGAAATTTGTTTCAAGTACCTTCTTGAGAGCTGCCAAGTCCTGGAAAGGACTAACTACTGGAGTACCGTTCCTTTCAAAGAATCGTAACTCCCAGTTATTCAAAGCACCACTTAGCATTTATTATTTCATGTTTGAAAGAAGTTACTTTTCTTTCCCCTTTCTATTACCTCACAACAGAGTTTCAAGTTCTACCTTAACATTAAGGGCTTGGTATAATGAGGCTTCTTTTATAGTTGAACTCTTTAATCCCTTTCCTTTATGGCATCTATTTAATATTGTTGACCTAAGCTATCCCAAAGGAATTATGGCCCAATGTTACATTGTTTCAACTTTGCTTTAAATTATTAGAAGAGGAAAGTTTTATCATTGTTAATTAAATAAGTCTTGAATGTGTTTTCCCTAGCAGATAAATTTGAAAAGCATTTGATTGCATTTTTAACGAAAGGGAATAAGCCTGGTTCATAATGCCTTCATTTAGTGCAAGATTACAATCTGTTTAATTTAGTAATGTGTTTATTGTTACGCGTTTAGTGTCAACAATATTAGCAAAACTAATCTTGTGCAGGTTATTGAATTCTTGCTTCATTTTTAATGGGTCATAACATTTAGAAGCATCACATATATTTGAATAGCAGCACTAGATGCAGGTGACAAAAATCAGAAATTAGTTTTCTTAGTGCTACCATTATCTATGTGTTTTAACTCACATGGAGTAGGAATGAGAATGTTAAAATGAATGTAGTTAGATATATATTCTTTGATACCTGAAGCAGGCAAGAACAAAAATTAATAGTTGTATTATTTTTTAGTACATTGTCCAAGATGCAGAATTTTAAATTCACATAGCTATGTTCAATAGTGGCATAATGACATGCGAACCGTTCAGCTTTGGGAATTAGCTTGGCTGTCGATCGATGCAGAACTCTGTTCCATTGCTTGGTATTGGTACAGTGAAGCAATGTGAGCACCACCTTCACGATATGTATATGTAGCTTGATCGACTGACTGAATGCAGCTTTTCTGGAAACAGATTATGTTATGGTCCTTGGCCTACCATGCTATTTAAAAAGACTTCTGGCCTTTTGTGTTGTTCTTTTAGTAAAAAGGGTAGACAGAGCACTTGAGCTATTTTCTACAATCTTTCTCTCAATGGTTGTTCGGACTTATCTCGCGGTGTCTAAGCAGAATCAATGTACACTCCTTTAGTATTGTATTCTCAAGTAATACATATAGATTGCGTAAGTGGAAAAGAAACAGTATGGTGTGTAGCCAAATGTTATGGTATAATACTTTAAAATTACGCTATCTCCAGAATTTTTAAGCTTTTGTTTAGACCTCCAACTGTTTACTCTTGGAGTGATAAAATGAAGTAGTAATCTGTATCTCTGTAAAAGGGACAACAGTCTTTTCTTTCTGCTATGTTATTTTTATTTATAAATCTATTCAGGTTTTGGACCAGGTTGAGTGATCTAATTACCTAACAACATTGGCAATTACTGTTAAGAAAAAAAGAAAGAGTGAAATAATAAAGCAATGGAATTAGCTTCCTAAAAATAAAAAAAGTAATTTATCAATCCTTTTGTGATATGTTCTTCAACCATTATGTGTATCTTTGCAAAGTGCTGTGATGAAAAGATAAAATTGTGGGAGGAGTAGCATGACATTATAAGAAATGGAACACATTTTAAGCATTTTGTACAAATTATCTGCAAAGCTAAGTACCTCTTTTGTTACAGAAATGTCCTTTGGTAACTCATTATTTAGGCCTTTTACTTTCATTTTCAAAGGAGATGTCCACATTCTAACACGAGAAGGCTAGGACATGATTTAGTTGACTAAAATCTGTGCAAATTAGAAAAATCAGTTGATACACAAGAGGTGAAATTAGGGTCCAAAAGAACTTGTTCCTGTCAAGGAGTAGCCTGACTTTTGCACACAAATGTAGGCATGAACTAGTCATCATGACAGATTTTAACTTTAATGTTTATGTGCTAGCTCCTCCAATTTCCACTGTATGTTTTTAGTTAGGCATTTCTAGTTTTTCAGTTTACCTCTTCCGCTGTTGCGTGGCAGCGCCCTATGCCATTGAGTGACAGAAATTCTTTGCCCAAAGGTGGCTGTCTAACTTTAAACACATCTTGAATGGTATCCATCTGTCCTGGAATCCAAAATATGACAGAGCTGGTATTTTCCACATACATAAGTTTAGTGCCAGTGAAAAGTGTTGAATTTACAGCCCTGGAGATGGATATCCTCCCTCCAGTGAGCAGAACTCAGATATCAGAGCCCTGGAGATGGATATCCTCCCTCCAGTGAGCCGTTTCAAAAGTGGCACCATAAAAAAAATCCTAGGCAATCAAATAGCCCCAGTCTTGGCCTGAATGGATAAACCTGTAGTGATAGAAGATATTTAGCTTTTATAGGCATGCATTCTGAGAACAAAAGTTGTAATGATGTTGGGGTATATTTACTGTCAAGTATAAAATGCTTGGTCCTCTTTGGAGAATGGAAATGTCAAGGGTTTATTTTTTAGATCCTTTTTAAAGACAAACTGATGACTGCTCGTGGTCTCTTACAAGATGATATCTGTTCATGTTCTTCTGGCACCTGTTCAGTGCCACATCTGCTGGGTGCTGGGCTATAGAAGATAGTTCTTGACCTGTATATAAACTGTGGTCTTTCTACATCATAGTGAGATATCATGCAGTCTTTACATAGATTAAATTATTTAGGCTGTTCAGAGTAGTATATGATTTAGGGGAGAAGATTTTTTTCCTCTAATACTTTGACTACCTTATTGTAGGGGGACAATCTACTCACTGCTTTTAATACCAATTATAGTTCACTAGTGTTATGATTTAGATAATGCAATGAGGAATGTTTTTGATCTGGTCAGTGTATGGGTTTTAGAATCATAGAATCATTAAGGTTGGAAAAGACCTCTAAGATCATCAAGTCCAACCATCAACCCAACACCACCACGCCCACTAAACCATGTCCCTAAGCGCCTCATCTACACGTCTTTTAAATACTTCCAGGGATGGTGACTCCACCACTTCCCTGGGCAGCCTGTTCCAATGCTTAACMACTCTTTCAGTAAAGAAWTTTTTCCTAATGKCCAATCTAAACCTCCCCTGGCGCAACTTGAGGCCATTTCCTCTCGTCTTCTCGCTAGTTGCTTGGCAGAAGAGACCAACACCCACCTCGCTGCAACCTCCTTTCAGGTAGTTGTAGAGGGCAATAAGGTCTCCCCTSAGCCTCCTCTTCTCCAGACTAAACAGTCCCAGTTCCCTCAGCCGCTCCTCRTAAGACTTGTTCTCCAGACCCTTCACCAGCTTCGTTGCCCTTCTCTGGACATGCTTCAGCACCTCAATGTCCTTCTTGTAGTGAGGGGCCCAAAACTGAACACAGTATTCAAGGTGTGGCCTCACCAGTGCCGAGTACAGGGGGACAATCACTTCCCTACTCCTGCTGGCCACACTATTTCTGATACAGGCCAGGATGCCATTGGCCTTCTTGGCCACCTGGGCACACTGCCGGCTCATATTCAGCCGGCTGTCAACCAGCACCCCCTTTTGTGGGGTTTTAAGTTAAATCTTTGTGAAATAAATGTGTTTTGTTTTGCAAGTTGACCATATTCCTCCACGTTAATAATTTTTCAGTCCTCTCAGGTTTAGCAGTGACTAGGAGGCAGGTTATTTCCATTCAGTCCTTTTTCATAAAGAAGACTTGATAATACTGATTTTTCAAATCAACTATAATGTGCAGAATCATCTGTCTTTTGACTGAAGAAGAATAGCAAGTATAAAAATATTAGAGATTCCTAAACTGACAGGTATCACAGATTAAATTTTCTGTCCAATTTTTTCCCACTCAATTCAAGTTAAATGACTGTGGTAGCTTGAACATCACTGAATTTAGAGAGTGAAGGAATAAATGAAAGTGCCTTGGCAATTGTCTGACAATGTACTCTTTGATTAGCATTTGGGTCACAAAGTGTTGGCCTGCTGAACTTTTTAAAGAAATTGTCAACCGGTAGCAAGATACAAGATGTAAATTCATGATGTTTTAATTGAGACTAGAAAAGGTCAGCAGTTAATCTTAAATTAGATTTCTGAAGAAGCCAATGGGGCTTCCAGAAGATTAGTTTATTCTAAAAGGTAGGACTTAAACAGAACAGTACCTTAGCAACTGTATATATTTACATGTGAATAAGGTCACCTTATCTCTGAGAAACAATCACTTTACTGATACTTCTGTATAATTAAAATGATATATCTGCAGCTTAGGACCGGTGTTAAAATTTGCATGTGATAATTTTAAATGTAAGTTAGACTGCCTTTTCCCTGAGGTGCTGAAAATAATTAAGCCATATGTTCTGTAAGTGTTAGGAGAGAATAAATTCTTTACAAAATATATTGTCCACACATTTTCATACAATATAGTATGATAGCTGCTTCCTTTTCATTGTATAGGCTAGTAGATCCCAACAGCGTCACGGGTGATTCCAGACCAAATCCACTTCTTTAATTTGTGGAGGCTGAAAAATAGCAATTAGAGAATTATGTTTGCTAAAGTGTCTGGATACTGTGTGACTCAGCAGGATGTTTCTGTGCCTTGTTTTCCCTGCTGCACAGGCCTTTGCAAGCACATCAAGGGAGGGTAGCGCTGAGGCTGAGTCCACTTAGCTTTGCTCTGTCATCCTTTGTAGCACCCTCAAGAGATGGAGGTTCTTTACAGGAGGGATGGAAAATGCAAAGCCTGAAGAGGTCTGAGTAGGTGTAATTGCTGCCTCTCTTCCCTCTCACACAGTGGTTAAAAATGCTTTTCTTGTAGCAGAAGGAAAATTTGAGCTAGGACCATCCTGCAGAACCGAGGTGACAGATTGCTGACAGTGGAGGATCTGCCTTGGGGAGAGTGACTTTACTTTCTCTGGGGAATCCTCTTACAACAATTTTATGAGTTTGTAGTTGTTGAAGCTGTGATGTGCTGTTACTAATATTTCTGCCATGGCATCTCCTTTGCCTGTCATAATGGAGTGTAGGTTTGTTGATCTGTGCTAAGTATATCAATTTGCGTTGCTTTTCATTCTGGAGACGTATTTAATGGCGTGCCACAAAGGGAATGGTTTAGTTTGTCTAAGTGTGATTCAGCCTGAGGTGGGAGAACTGATTTGCTTAAGGAATGGAGACTGTGTTTGTGGCTGTGGGTTTCTGCTTGCTAAAACTGATTCAGAAAAATGTTCTTCTCTTCCTTTTCTCCCCTGTACCTTTTTTCTGATTTTTTGGAATAAAATCCCTGGCTTCCTACTGGGTCTTCATTATGTACAAAGTACTGTAAAGTGCTTTTGATAACTGCCACAGTGAAAGAACAATCTTCCTGGATCATCAAGTTTTGTTTTCTGACACATAATACACAGTTATAATAATCTGGCATTTCAAATCAATATGCTGTTCTAGAAAAAGTCCGTGTTACCTGAATGAAAACTTAACCTGTTTATGTCACTGGATGGTTAGTGAGACAGCTACTGGCAAAAAAAAAAAAAAAAAAAAAAATTTCTAATAACAAAGGTCTATTTGTGTGGTACTGTCAGTAAAGATGGGTGCCAGACCTGCAGCCACTGCAGTGAAGCCAGCCACCAAACATTAACATATTAATCATTATTACTGTAATTCTGCAAAATATTATGATTCCATTAAGGAATTGTTAATTTCATCCCTTACCTGTCCTGTTAGCTAAAAAAGAAAAAAAAAAAAAAATTATCTATCTCCTGTAAGAAAAATCTTCAGCTGATTAAAAAAGGGAAGTTTAGACAACAAAATTGAACTAAAATACTTCAAAGGAAACTCCAGATGCAGCCTTTAATATGGTTCTGGCAGTTTGTCACCAACTTAGATAAGCAAATTTTCCATTGTGTTTCACAAACATACCATAATAATTTTTGATTTGTATTTTTGTTAACATTCAAAATCCAAGTAAAATTGTTGACATTCTGTTTTTTTGTCCCCTTGCAGGAGTAACAACTGTGTTGACAATGACAACACTGAGCATCAGTGCTCGAAATTCACTCCCTAAAGTAGCATATGCAACAGCTATGGATTGGTTTATTGCTGTTTGTTATGCGTTTGTATTCTCTGCATTAATTGAATTTGCAACTGTAAATTATTTCACAAAACGAGGATGGGCCTGGGATGGAAAAAGTGTAGTGAATGATAAGGTAAGTCCTAAGGAAATAGTCCTATTTCCAGTCAATTGCACTAAAACAGCTGTAATATATTGTTTTGATAAAATCGGCTATATAAAAAAAAATAATGCATGATGCTTTAAATCAAAAGAATGTAGATGTATTTTCTGTCCTGAACAAAAATATATCTGTGCAGATGTAGCTAATCTCACTTGGTCTCAATAATCCAGATTTAGTTATCAAGGACATTTTTTTTTTTATGTTGGGAACTGTCTGACTTGTTTCTTGACTCSTCAGATACAACTGTTTATCTGGTTATTCAGAAAATTTAATCCAGAATATATTGGTTGATCACTTTTTTATTATTTAATCCAATGGAGTTGGAAATAAGAAAAAGATTACAGAAAGATACAGTGTATATTAATTTTCCTGGTAACTAAGGATCAGAAAAACAACTGAATGCCCATATATGTAAAAACTATTAATAACAAAATCTAGAAGTTTTGAACATTTTCAGCATTCTGAAACTTATCCCTAATGATATGTAGACATTAATTTTTAAGCTAATTTAAATAGCAGTTGTACAAAATTCTAAGTACTTCTTCACCTATGATGTATTGATGCTCTGAGTGCGCAGAAACACAGTCATGCCTTAATTTCCTGGTATTGATAGTAGTGTAGGTGTGATAGCATGAACAAATTTTAACCTGATAGAATTTCTTATTTCATGAACAGAATGAACAGATGATATGCCTAAATTTGTGTCAAGCTTTACAGTTTATAATTTTAATAACACAAAACAAATGTTAAAGCTGAATTGTTGTTTTGACTGACTTACTGTATTACATAATTTTGTGCTATCCCAGTCCTTGATTCTACCAACAGAAAAGGATTTCTTCTGACAAAGAATACTGTGATTTCTGTGGTTCTTCTTAAAATAGGATAGAATATTATTTGCTTCCTAGATGGTAATAGTAGACGTGAAGCAAAGTTTAATTAACTGATGGTTTCTCAGCACTTGCATGAAGCACAATGCATAAAGAAGCAAAATGTTCAGTTAATGGTAAAGGAGAGCTAGAGGAAATGAGTACATTGTTTATAATTCCCTGTGGCTTCCGGAAGGGCATGAACTGTCCATAGCTTCAGGATCTGTTCCCTCATGCTAGAAGTAGATACCGAATCACTACAAGTTTATCAGCATGTCAGGAGTGAAACTTCTCAGACTGGCATGTTGCCCTGGCATTGTAATAATGTAGGGAGCCCTTATAAACTCTCTGATCATCCTTTGGCTGTTCCTTTAAATTAATGTAACAATGTTGTCTCATGATCTTAGGAGTGGCAGCTGTTTAACAGCTAGGTAGTATTCCGTCCTTCGGAATGACAAAATTAGCCATTCCATTTTAAGATTTATATACCATTCACATGTCCAGTTCTCTATTTTCTTCAAACTGACTTAATAAAAAGCTAAACTTCTAACATATTCATAGTTTCTCATACAAAAATATGGTTCATCTTTATTATGCAGGTCTCATTAATGGTATTACAGATACCTTTTAAAAACACACTAAGTGTGTCTGAAAGGAAGGAATTATAAATCAATTAGAGTGTTCCTCTTGTAATTTGATTTGGTAATTTGCTTTTATTTTTGCCGAATGCATCTGTGCACCTAAAGCCAGGCTTACTCTTCACCAAATAAAGTGAAATATGTTTCTTCAGTGACAGTCGTCTGTGGTCACGTTATATGGAAATTCCCATCTAAGTGCTGTCAACATGAAATTTGTCTCACAGGAAAGCATGTGCAAGGACAAACTACATATTTGATCAGCCCTTTTTCACACTCCAGTCAATAAGGAACAATGCTGAATTCCCACCCGATCGCAGATTTTCTTTTTATGTGACACCATTTCCTGAGACAAGGTATTTGGGGCACAACATCTAACCATGAAGATCTTATCAAGATTTGTAGATGGCCCTGATAAATGTAAAATTTGAGCTAATTTAAAACCAAAATTGGAAATTGGGTAGATGCCTCCCAGTGGAAGTAAAAAATTGGAATGCACCTGTATGAGAAATATCACAAGAATTCCCTCACTTGTGCCACTTCCATTAGATTAAAAATCAAACCAAACCAATACAACAGCTGATGATTTCTTATATGAGCCAGAAGTTAACTATTTCTTCATCTCTCTAATTCTGTATTTTGTGGAAGAGATGGACTGAATCCAATATTTATTTGCCTGCTTCTAAATTATATATGGAGAGCTTTGCTTCCTGAGAAACTGAAATCCTTCCRTTCTTTCCTGTAGGTTATTAGAAGTTCCTTAGTTTGGGATTGCTGCAAAACAGTGAATCGATTTATAGCGTTACAGTTGTATTGAAGAGCTAGTCTGTGTACCTATATATATGTCTAAAAACTCAAGCCTATACTCATTACCTATACATCCCTGTATCTGTGTATAGACAGCCTCTCCATTGGACTGCCATTGGCTGAACTTTAGCCATTTGAAAGCATACACAATCCCGTAAAAACACAGAATTGCTGAGGTTGGAAGGGACCTCTGGAGATCGTTGAATTCAACTCCCCTACTCCAAGCAGGGTCAGTTAGGGACGGTTGCTCAGGGTCATGTCTGGTTTTTTAATATCTCCAAGGATGGAAACTCCACAACCTCTCTGGGCAACCTGTTCCAGTGCTCAGTCATGCTCACAGTAAAACGGGTTTTTTTGTATGTTTAAGTGGAATATTCTGTATTTCAGTTTGTGCCCATTGCCGCTTGTCGTTCCACTGGATATCACTGAGAAGAGTCTGGTCTGGTCGTCTTTACTCTCTCCCACCAGATATTTATATACATTGATAAGATTCCCCTCTGAGCCTTCTCTTCTCCAGGCTGAACAGTCCCAGCTCTCTCAGCCTTTCATATTTCAGATGCTTCAGGCCTTAAATCATCTTTTTGGTCCTTCGCTGGACTCACTCCATTGTGTCCATGTCTCTCTTGAACTGAGGAGCCCAGAACTGGATCCAGCACTCTGGATTTGTCTCACCAGGACTGAGTCAAGGGGAACAATCACCTCGGCCTGCTGGCAACGCTCTTTGTAATGCAGCCAGGAGGCTGTTGGCCTTCGTTGCTGTGAGGGCACATTGCTGGCTTGTGTTCAACTTGATGTCCACCAGGACCCCTCTGGGCTTTTTCTGCAAAGCTGCTTTCCAGCCCATTATTCCCAATCTGTACTGGTGCATGGGGTTATTCCTCCCCAGGTGCAGGACTTAAATTTCCCTTTGCTGAGCTTCATTAAATTCTTGTCATTTCATCTCACTTTTCTTATCTTCTGTTATTTTTTAGGTTCTAATCCCCATTTTCATCACTGTTATGCATTTTTTAAGCAATAATTTCTGAAAAACAGAAATAGTTCTTGGGCTAGTTCTCAGCTCACTTCTGCAACTACCAGATGGAGTCCTTCTTTCTCTTAATTGCAATCTCTTTCTGACCTCTGTGTGTGTGTCTCTATGTATATATACATGTAAACACACACATATTCCTCCAGAATCTCTTAAAAATGTAGACCATTACTGAAATTCCTTTATTTATTGGTGGTATGTTATGAGATGCTCAAATAATAGTGATGCTAGATTTATGTGGGAAAGATGGCCTAATTTTCATTTTATTACAATGCTGGGTAATATTTTTTTTTCCAGTCCACCCATTCACTCCTTCTTGTTCTCTTAACAGAGAACATTTTAAAGATCTTGCAATTCTGTTGTAAGGAGCCAGATACAAAGCAGCTAGAGAAAGACCAACTCTTTTCCAGTTATCCTTACAATCGCAGTAACAGAGCCTTCCTCATATGACTTCAGTAGGGCATTTGATGGTGCAAGAGTCCATGTTTTTAGAGCATTCTTACGTTAACTGTACCTTCTTTTTGGATAGACTGGAAGTGTCTGTCTTTATATTTGAATTTATCAGTATGGTATTCCTGGTATTTATTTTAATATACTCACACATACTTATTTGTTTCTTTTACATTTGAAATGATGTTTTATTATGTCTATTCTGGCAAATACACATTAAATATTTAACTTCATGCTGTCTTCCAATAGAAAAAAGAAAAAGCGTCTGTCATTAAGAAAAACAATGCATATGCAGTGGCTGTTGCCAACTATGCTCCAAATATTACCAAGGACTCAGTGCTACCAACCATCTCCAAGAGTGCTACAACTGCAGAACCCAACAAGGCAAAACCAGAAGCGAAGCCACAGGAAGCAAAGAAGACATTCAACAGTGTTAGCAAAATTGACAGAATGTCTAGAATAGTGTTTCCAGTCTTATTTGGTACTTTTAATTTAGTGTATTGGGCTACATATTTAAACAGGGAGCCTGTCTTACTTGGCTTTGCGCCATCAACCTAAAAGCTGAATTGCACTGAGGACTTAAAGCATCATTCTAATCAGATAGGTTGTTTGCTATGTACAGTACGACTAATAACTGCTAATCTGTGAACCATTATGTACAGAGTGTATATAGATGTCTTATCTGTGTATCTCCAAAGGAGGGACACAGTGTTAATTCATGGGTCTGTAAACAGATAGCACCCATGGCAAATATAGCCAGCTCTTTAAAAGTTATACCCAGGAGAGTTCTGTTAAACTAGGATTCAAATATACAGAGTTATATTCTCTCCGTACAATGAAATGAAGATATGATCCTACATAATTATTTAGGAACAGTATTTTTTTAATTTAAAGTTAAAATATTTTTCTATAAAGTAACTAATTCTACTTTAATGAAAGAAACTGTCATTTAAAAAAGTGATTTTTTTAAACAGGTGTAATTGTTTCATACAATAGCAGTACCCATGTACATAACAGAGTACGGAGGTCATACAGTTCTACTGTTCACAAACATTCTGGATACTAGGTAGGCTGAAGAGGTAGTAAAGACTACTATATGGCAAGAGCCACAAGTTTCTTACTTCTGTCCTGTTTGAAGTTGTTAATAAACTCTTCTAATTGATTTCACGGAAAAGCAAGTGTTAAACAAATTTCCAATATCAACCAACTTCCTCTAGTGAAACTCTTATTCTTTTCACTGTTTTATTTATTTGATGTTGCTAAGCCAGGTTGTCTGGTTCAGCAAAGTTGGATTTTTTTGCTTTTTGATTTTGTTCTTAATTGGATTATTGTCAGGTTCATAAAAGCACTCAGAAATTTTTCAGGGTTAAGTATATCAGTAATACAATACACTCTTTTTCCTTGCTTAATGTTATCCTAAAACCTGCCATTAAAATACTGACCTGTATTTGTCCCAGAAAGCATTGTTTTCAAAGGAAACAAGAATCGATTTAAGTTCAGGAAATTGTCCATATAATAAAATTTACTGCTGCTTTTGTAAATTGCAACTTTACATTTCGCTGACATAACTTTACAACAACTTTGTATACTAGAAATGGTTTTGCTAAGATTTGAATGTTATTTTTTTAATAAAAGGTCATGCATCATCAGTAGGTATCAACTGTATTTCATATACACAAATATAACAAAATTGGAGCTGCCATTTGCAATTTTATATGAACATTTAATACTGATCAGTAAAATTGTTTTTCATCTCAGCCTTTGCAAAGATTCTTTATGCCCCTAAAGGCCTGGTAAATCATGACATAAGTAATAATTGTGTACTGTATTTAGATTTTAGTATACTTGGCCAGTCAAAAATATTTTGATTCACACATACATTAGCAGTTATTAGTTGACCTTTAAAAAAAGATACACCTTTATGATGATGTCTTCTAGTAGAGACATATGTAGTCGTATAGTGTCATTTATTGCAGTTTTGTACAGTACTTGAGTATAGTGCATAAAATAGATATGTTCAGAGTTTAACAAAGTTGTACAAATATTTCTAAAATCAAATAAAAGAGTATCATAAGACATGGAAATGTACTAAAAACAACAAAGAGAAACACTGCTTTCATTTGCTGTTTTATTTTCTTGCTTTTTCTTTGCTTTTAATGTGATTCTGTTTTGTACTTTGTGTGACAGTATAGATGCCAAGGTCACAAATGCATATTATGAATAGAATTAATAGTTAAGACAGAGTTGACATCAGTAAAATAAAGACATTTCATAAGTTATAAATGAAAGGGAGAATCCCTTGAAGTCCCTCTAATAAAGCTGTCAGATTAAACCTTTCTCATCAACAGTAGTTAAAAAATGAGCACTTTACTCAGAACACTGAAATAAAAATATCCTTATTTTCATATATATTTATATATAAATGTAGATCTTCCATGTAACATGGAGATGTGTGCAATAGTGTGATTATGAGCATAAGGCTGGAAGGCAAGCAATAAAAAAAAGGTTTTTTCATGGTATAATTACACATTTTTAAAGTGTTTAGTTTGTAAATTATAAATTATCCCTTTAATGTCACATTGTCCAGGTATGAATAAATATATAAATATGTACATATGTACAAATAATTGTAAATACTAGAACTGTAGAAAAATCCCTTCACTTTTACTCTGTTTTTGGCAAAGGGCTCTGACTGTGTAGTGTAATGGAGGCCCATGCTAACCTGCTCTTGAACTTSAGTAGCTCGATTATGTTTGCTGTAGCTGAGGTCTCCTTCCTGTGACCTAGTGGGAGTTCTTACCTTCTGTTCACATCAGCAAGATCTAGGGACTCTCTGAACCTCTCTGGACTGGGGTATGAGAAACAGAGGTTTGTGTTTCACACTTGGCCACATCCCAGGTACTCCAAACCCTTCACAATGTTTAAACAATGTTGTGTATTGCTCCATGCACGACGCTGTATAGTCAGAACTCTCCCCACTACAAACATGAGCGTGCTTAGAGGCATGTTGGATTAGCTGATAAGGAAGGATTTTGCATCCTTATCCAAGAACGGGACCCCTCAAAGGTTTTTAACAGTACAAGTCTTCTCCAGCGAGACTTCTTCTCTGGAAGATAACATCTGTATAATTCAGAGCTGCATGCAAAAAGCGTATCTTCAGTTTGCACAAGAAGCCTGATGCTGTCTCATGTTAGTCAGCTCTGCTGCTACTGCTTTTATTGGGTACAATTATTTTTTCATTCACTGACCATTTCTCTATGCTTGTGTTATGCTTTGAGTCAGTCAGACAAAAAACAGGTGTTTATCACATGCTAAAGATACATTTATTGCACAGTAATATAGAAAAATAGGCATACTATATAAATTCACTCAGTGAAAAATAGTACTTCTTAAATATCCACATGCAGTTATTGTGGGCATCAGCAAGGCGTTTGAGTGTGTACGCTCCAGAAAAGTTTCACTTTTACATTTAGTTCAGTTGTTAAAGCCAACTCCTTCTGTGGGAGGAAGGAGTCTGCTTTATTGTTTCACTACTGAAACATTTATAGTGAGTAAACTGACTACACATAAGTTGCAAATTTGTAAGACTAACAACTGGATAAGTGAATTTGAATGTGAAGATTTAAGTGAATGCAAGCATCGTGCAAGGAACACCGGAATACAAGAGTTAGGCCTTCTTTCCATTTGGCAGTATAGAATCTGTGTCTGGGATTTTAAAGCTGGTCTCACAAATCTATGTTCCAAATACCCAGAAGTTTCATTTAATTTGAGTAAAACTTGCTGGTCTTAAATACTTAAAGCGGGGAGAGAGAGCATGAGTGAGCAAACTCAAGTCACTTCGCTATCAAAGACTTGCACGTGGAATCTACCAGTGAAATTTTTCGTTAACATGTTAATCTAATTTATTTTTCCCATTATTCCTGGGTCAGGGTGTCATATTTTATGTGGCTTAAGAAATGAATACAATAAATACAATGATATAACACTGTGGTAAACTTGGATTGGAATTACCATAATTCTGAACAAGGTTTATGAAATAGGTTTCCAATGGGGCATGTACTTCTGGATGCATGTGGTCAGTAATTTAACAGTAATTTATAAATCAGCATGAAGAATATAGAGATCAGCAGGGTTTATCAGCCAGGGTTGTCTGCTGGAGACTTCTTAACAGATTGGTTTTAAAAGAGTGGCTTCCAAACTTCTCAATTATGTTTTAGCCAATGAAATTACCTTCACCTTCCATATCTGGGTTAATTCAACTTGTAACTGCTGCATTGTTGCGCATCTTTAAAAAAAAAATTATGGTAGATGTTCTAAGATAGATACGAGCTTTAGCTTGGGAGACCACTCGTAACACTGAACATTATGCTAAATTAAGGAGCTAGTCTGCCTGTATGGTCACAGGAGAGAGCATGAAAGAGTTTCACTAGACACCAAACAAGAGCCTTACTGAATCACCTTCCCTTCCCAGTGATTATCTGGGGTGGTGAGACTTTTCAAAAGCGGGGTGACCATAAACTGCATGAAAGCAACCAGAAGCAGCTGGGAGGAGGTAGGGATGTATGGGGGAGGAAAGGGGGAAAGAAGCAGCAAATGGCTTTGTTACTGTGTCAGTGGATTGTGACGTGATTGAGGAAGAAGCCATTGAGGGAGGTAATGTGTATTTTTGTTTCAGCTTCGGTTCTGAGCCTTCATTACCATATGTGGGTTTTGGGAAAGTTACTTTTAGAGGATATGAAATTGAAATACTTCTTGTATAATTCTGCTGAACTTGAGGGACATGAGTTGTGCCTTTGAAACTGAGAGGCTTCTGCTGACTCCTTTGTGAAAACCATGCAATATTGTGTGCTTCCTGCTGTATGGGACATCTAGGGCGGAGGGGGAAAAGAAGCTTCAGGAATTAAGTAGAACTTTGTTAATTCTAGGTTTTGTTTTCTTAAGAGGTGTGACTTTCACTTAAGCACAGATAGTCAGCATCCATCCTCCATACCTCTCATTCCTATTCTGGAAGCTAAGTGGTGCACAAGTTTCTGCCTTGGCCTTGCACAAATTAGATGAAGTCTATGCTTCTGAACATTTCCATTCCTAACAAATGTGCATGAAAGATGATTTCAGTATGGATATGAAGCTATCATCAGTCTAGGCCCCATTATGTGTAGACACATAATGCTAAAATTTAGAAAGCAATGCAATGGGTTTTAAAGCAGAGCAAGAAAACATTTTAAAATGAGCCCAGAAAGTTAAATAGCTTCATTTAGAAAACACAGAGCATGATAAATGTACAAATGTCTAAACACATCCAAATAGAATCTCTGAGTGTGGTATAATTTGATGTCATATATAAAGTTTTTGTCTTAAAGACTTTGAAACGTTAAAGTAATTAAGTGAATTTGTATGAAAGTCAGCTCACACTTCAGCTTCCAGTAAAGGGGGTGGTTCTTTAGAAAGCAGAGTTYTAGGATTCCTTCCACCTCTTCCCAGTGACAGCGTACCTTCTGCTAGAATGCTGTCAGTTTGCAATATAACTTTAAGTTATATCCTTTCAACATTACCTTCTCTTGATTTTTTTTTTCAGTCAAGGAGACCTTCTCTGCCTCATTTCTGTAGACAACCCAAACTCCCTAACAACCAGAACTTTTAATTCTATTCTGAATCCAATTGCTAATTCCAGCCATCTGAGAATCAGCAAGGGACTTCATCACTTTAAACCATTAGTAGTAGAAGCTAAAGGCTCAAAAGTTTGTTTCAATGAATGGCAGATGTTAATCACATAAAAAGTTTATTTTCCTCTACTTTAAACCATTTCATTTTCTAGATTCAGATCTCCCTAGCTGAATCCTTGAACTCATGTTTTGGAGTCTGTGATTACATCTTACTGGAAGAGGCTAAACTTTGAGGGCTTGACGTCTCTGACTGAGATCAGGGCAAAATTTGCACTGAATTCAAAACTGATTAGCATCCTCAGGATATTCGTCTACGTCACTGAAGTCAGTAAGGATTTTTTACAGAAGGGGTGTACACCTGAGAGTACACCTGGGCTCTCCTTTGGGTAGAGGTGCTTAGTTCTTTAACCCATGAAAATAAGCCCTTAAGAGAAGAGCCAACCATACTGAAATACAGGACTTGATGTCTCTTTCATTCCCAGTATATATTAATGCCTTTAAGGCAATATTGTGGAAGTGCTGAGTTAGGAGTAGGTGATAACACTCACAAAAACGAATTTGGAGGATGTTTTAAAATATGCAAGATGATGTATACTCTTCCTCTAGTGTTGGTGTCTACATAAATATAATATGAATATATTTTTATTGTTGGATGATTTAAAAGTTATAAAAGTTATATTTTRCTTTCAAATTTTAATTCCTTACATAATGTTGTGAATACTTCACTCAATCAGGTGGCCTGGAGCGTGTCTTTATGCATGCAAGGTTTTTAATGATTGCACTGAGTGCTTTCATTCATCTGATATTCAAAGAGGTGTGCTTCAACAGGTTGAAATGTTATTTGTTTTCCAGTACTTCATCCATCTGTCTACGCTGTTGAGGATGGATGGAAATAGAGAATGGAACAAGATACTGCTTTGATCAACTGCTTTTGATATTCTTTATTAGATGTTCATTTTGGCTGAATTTATCAGTTTATAGGCTACTGTAGCTTAGCATTAGCACGGAATGCAATGTAGTACTTTACATCTATTAGAATACATATGTACAATATGCACCGTCTCTATAAACTGTTAAAAAATCAGTTCCTAAACAGCACCCCTTCACCTTCTCCCCTCCAAATAGTCACTTTATTAGGAAACATTTGAAGGCACTTTAATTTTAATGGAAGTGATTACACTAAATCTTATTATACTTGATTTTAAAACAATAGTAAAAATAACATGGAGTCTGATTCAGACATTAGCAATTTCTCAGCTGAGCTGGAGTCAGGAAGCATTTATGCATTGTATGACAAATCTACTTTAGTGAGTCACTTAAGCGTGAAAATGTATAGGGGTTTGAAAATAGATGCTTCCAGTATATTAACAAGAAATAAGGAAATGGGAAGAATGGAACCAATAATTTCAAAGAAAATTAACCACCAATCAAATATGCACAGTAAGAAACTGCATGATAAATGTAAGAATACATAACCTTGAACATCAACGTCATATAAAATCTTCTGGGTGACAGTTCACTTATTTAGTAGGTTTCATAGTTATAAATAAAGAGGATGATAATATTCTGTAATTTGTGACCTTGTTTTAACTGGAAAAAGTTGTTACTTTTCTAAAATGTAAAAGAAATAACTGGATTTATGTTTGAATATGTCACTGCTTGCTGTTGAAGAATATTTATTAACCACATGCAAAATATTGCTTAACATTATCTTTTTGTACTTCTTATTAAAGTTAATTTAAATATAGCACATTTTGTATTTTTGTTTTTAATGCTTTGACAGCACAAATGTTTAATTCCCCTCATGGCTTTTCTCTCAAGATTTGTGTGTGGGTTTTTTGTTTGTTTGGTTTTGTTTGCTTGTTTTTAAGCAACCCATTACAGCCTTTGTGAAGGTGCTTTTTTATTAAGTATAGAATTTCCCAAAGGAAGCAAACAATATATTGGAAAGAAAATATTCCTTAGCTTGGTGAGAGTTTAACAGGGTTTTCTATTTATATAATGAGAATGTCCTCATGTATTCATATTATGCATGGCAATGTTTCATGTTTTCAGAAGGTTATAAAACATATTGCTGCAGGGTATACACAACCACCAGTTGATGTGGAACATAAGAAACCTCCTGCTAGACAGCTTGGTTCATCATCTAGCATCTAGCCCAGCTAGAATGCAATCTGGCCGCTGCCGTTAGAGACCACAAAAAATGTTTTTACAAATACATTAACGACAAAAAGAGAGCCAAGGAGAATCTCCATCCTCTGTTGGATGCCGGGGGGAACATTGTCACCGAGGATGAGGAAAAGGCTGAGGTA
>JAYKAV010002887.1:153126-163282 GCA_035582835.1 Phoebastria nigripes | reverse complement strand
TTTACTGAAAGAGTGGTTAAGCATTGGAACAGGCTGCCCAGGGAAGTGGTGGAGTCACCATCGCTGGAAGTATTTAAAAGACGTGTAGATGAGGCGCTTAGGGACATGGTTTAGTGGGGCATGGTGGTGTTGGGTTGATGGTTGGACTTGATGATCTTAGAGGTCTTTTCCAACCTTAATGATTCTATGATTCTATGATTCTATGATCAAAGCAAGTAGATGGAGTAACAAAGCTTACTTGGAAACAACCTCAAATGTATATACTTTTAGTAGGGCGTGGGTTTGTTTTGGGGTTTTTGTTTGCTTTAAAATGACTGTTCTGAGTTCCAAGTCTTTCAGTGGAAAGGCTATAAATACTTCAGGGATGGCCCTTTCTTTTCCTGTATAGCTGCAGCTTCTCATGACAAACACATAAATGTTCTTCATGGAAGATGGAAGTA
Source organism: Phoebastria nigripes (assembly GCA_035582835.1). Taxonomy (NCBI): domain Eukaryota; kingdom Metazoa; phylum Chordata; class Aves; order Procellariiformes; family Diomedeidae; genus Phoebastria; species Phoebastria nigripes. The sequence goes on along the minus strand of JAYKAV010002887.1, from coordinate 162,842 downwards.
ATTTTGCTTATCAGAAGGGATTTGGGGCTCCTTATATCGGGGCTGAGGCTACGTAATGCTCTCCCAGAATACCTGGGAATGCCAGGACAGAGTATGAGCATTCTATGTTGCGAATAGATAAATATAGTAGAGTTGTAATAATTTACATTGGAAAGGATATCTGGAGGTCATCCTGTCAAATCCCCTGCTCAAAGCACAGCCACATTACATGAAGTTGTGTGAGGCCTTGTCCAGTCAAGTGTTGAGCATCTCCAAGGATGGAGATTGCACAACCTCCCTGGGTCCCTGTTCCTCTGTCACCACCCTTGTGGCATAAAAACATTTCTTTGTATTTGATTGGAATTTCCCATGTTGCAAATTGTGCCTGTTGCTACTTGCTCTATCGCTTTGGACTTCTGAGACGAGTGTCCCTATGTATATAGTCCAAGCTATAGCCCTAAGTGGTTTGGCTTTATTGGTGATTTAGGTTGAAAACACTAACACTTGGGCCCAGGCTTCACCACAAGGCTGGCTTTCCTAGGGTTTTCCTTGGAACATCACTACTTAGATCCTACTTGCTTGTAACCCAGAAGAGATATTTGGGCTGGTGCATAACAAACTCTACCTGCCTCTGTGAATCAGGACAATATCCTTTGCATGTGTATGATGACTTCTGTCAATTAATAAGATGCAGTAGAAGAGCCTTGCTATTGCATATCCTCACATAATCAAAGTGGGTGATTTTGCACTTGCTTTCCCACAGTAAATTTTCAGGTACTGAGGTGATACAAAATACATATTATATCAGGTGAGGAAAACCCTCCCTTTTATACATTGACTACCATTGGTCATGAGGTTACAATTTGGCTGATGGACTTAATTTTTTAATTTCAAATGCATGGAGGTACTTGACTATAGAGCTCTATAGATCAGGTAGGTGCAACCCTCAGCTCGAACAGTGGCATACCTCTGTGCTGGAAAAAACACGTGATGCTTCATAGCAAAATGTCTGCCCTGTCAGCCTTGGAGCCTCTTGCCTGAGAAGCCCTGTAGGAGCAGGATTCCTCCCTTAATAGGTGCTGAAAAAGTATGGAAGATTTGCAGGCAGGCAATGCTCAGACCGTGCGCTCTTTGCTTGGGGAAAGGGTACTGTATGCAGCCTTTTGGTCTGGAAAGCCCTGTGCTTCACTGCCAGCACCTCCCTGCGGGAAGCTGGGAACCTGTGAATGCAGGGCTGGGTAATTGCAGTTGTGGTCCCAAGGTGACGTGTCACAGCTCCTGCTTTTGCTTTGTATTCTGGCAACTGCTGGCAGGAGAGGCTACACTGGTTAGGTGCCTTGTGTATGCACCAGCAACAGCCTTCAGTTCAGAAACATATCTGTAAAACCTATTGCTCCTTGTGGTCCTTGGCTGGGGCCTCTTTATGAGCTCTGTGGCATACCTCGTAGAGTTCAAGATATTGTGTTACTTGTAGTTCAAATTATATTAGATGGTTCATATTGGATTTCAGGCTTGTAAACTCTGAGTGTTAAAGGTACCAACAAATACCAACAAATATATTCCTTGGCGTTGGAATGTTTGTCAGAGAATACAGCCTCTTTCTAACTGTTATCAGAGTCTCCTGGATTTGAAGGGAAAATCAAAATGTGAGGAGTAAAAAAAAAAGTCAAAGAAAGTTCACTTATGTTCTTCAGGTCAAATTGCTGTTTACAGCATGTCTCTAACTGTATCCTGCACTAGGATGAACACTTCATCTGCAGATTGGCACAGGCTGAGTGAGGGCATTGCCTTTCTGTTAATGGACTAGCTCTTTTCTGGATTGCTTTGTGATAGCCCAAAAGTGTCGTCTTTTTTTTTTTTTTGGTAGCACATCTTACACAATTAATCTAGTCTTGATCCCGAATTCCCAGAGAGCTGTTTTACTGTGTTAGAGACTGACATTGAAGTACAACACTCTCAGTGAACTCCAGTCCTACTACAACACTGTCACCAACACTGTTCCCAGGGAAAAGCCTATGACCAGCACACACACTGCATACTGAGCAATATATTGGGCAATGTGTGGGCCTGATTCTTATGCCACTTCATAGCTTGCCATTTCTTTGCCACTGCTCCAAAACAAACAGCCCTCCCTTGAAGTGGTGCTGAGAGTTTGGCCGACCCATGAAACGTCAGATTCACACTGGGATGCTGCTGGCAAGAGGCTGGACGTGGTTGTTCAAGCACACAGATAGGTATGTACCTGTGTTATTTGGGCATTGCTCCCTGCTTTTTTCTAGAGCTGTAAATCAGTAGCTTTTGAGTGTGTACTGACAGGGTCCAATCTCAGTTGTATGACCAGTACATTTCTTATGAATCTATTCAGGGTATTTGCTTATTAAGAGATTTACTGATTTATTAGGACACTACAAATAACACCTCCTGGAGCCACTGGATGAATTTGACTTCCTTTTCATTTCTTCCCCTTCAGAGAGAATGTTGTAACATAAAGCAAGGCAACATCCTAATGTCAAGATAAAAATAAGGATGAAGTTATTGGTGAAGCAGCAGTCTGTTCTGCTTGTCTCTTTATACATTTCCTTCTTCATGGATGCAAAAATGTATGCAGACAAAATATGCTTGCAGGGCAAAATATGCTTGTAATGCTGTCTTATTAGCAATTGTCCCAAGATAGCTATTGTTCCATTGGAAAGTGTTTTTCTTTAGTTAGAAAAACTTTTTCTCAGTATTTCACCAGTGTCAAAGGGTATTTTTATGCTCTTATGGAATGCTAAGGGATTAATAGCAATGCAGAAAGTGGTCTATAATATAGTATATTTTTTCAGGAAACTTTTAATCCAAAAATCAGATTGTAATGAATGAGGATTTATTTTCAACAATATGCTTTATGTACAGATACGAAGTAAACGGGGCGCCTGAGTAATATTTGCAGAGTTGACAAATCATATGGGAGACGAGAAGCATTTAACTAGATCCAGCACGGAAAACATTTTGAACAGTTGTCCTTTGCATTTGTGATGGATAGGAGCCACAGTAAAAGTGAAAGATGAATATTCATAACATTTTAAATATTGAAAAGCAACTCTGCTTTCAATTTCTTTGCAGATCTTTTGAGGCCCTGGTATAAATTATTAAAGAGGAAGGAATTCAATGTCTCTTCCACTTACCAAAAACTAGCATCATTTTTTGCTAATACTGGACATGAGTGGCAAATGCAAAGAATGTGACTGAGTTTTATGAAGATTACTGTTTTGTGCAGAGCAATTTATTTAACTGCTGCACTCCTCTCCCTCCCCCCCAAAGTCAATTGTTAATATTTTGAGATAGTCAGAACTGGCAATGAGAATTCCTCTAAGTTGTGGCTTGGCATATTGCTGTTAAACCTTTCTGATGGAACACATCTTCCTTCAAAATCCCTTTCTGTTCTTCCTTTCTATCACAGCCACCTAACAACAAACAGGTTAGTGTTTGCAGAAATGACAGTGATGGGAGTTTAGAGTCAAACCATGCTTGACGCTGCATTATATTAGAGTTCAACTTTTACTGTGGGCTGTGCATGGTGGTCAACGTTTCTGTTTTTAAAAAAAGAAGTCTGACAGCATTAATACACTAGAACAAGTGTCCAGTAATGACCCAGTGACTAGGTGGTACTGGGAATATCAAAGACTAGATCCATCTGGTCACCCTGCCACTTACCAAAGGTAAGAGTACCTTCACACCTCACACTAAGAGACAGGGTAAAAAAAAAAAAAAAAGAGTGGAAAAACCCCAAAGTATTTGGGTGTATTGATGACAACTTCCTGGCGACAAGGGGAGACGCACTGCTCATAGTTACAAACAAGGATGGACTGGTTGGGGATGTGCAAGCCTTGGGTGCACTGACCATGAGACGGTGGTGTTCAGGATCCTGAGAGGAGGGAACAAGGCAAAAAGTAGGATTTCAGCCCTGGACTTCAAGAGAACAGACTGGCCCTGACTGATCTCCGCACAGTGCTAACTCCATACTCAGCCCCAGGCTGCTGAGGGATTTGCTTGAAAGAGTCCCTTGGTAGGTGGTCCTGGAGAGAAAAGGGGTCCAGGGCATCTGGTTGATTTTCAAGGATCTCCTCCTCCAAGCTCAGGAAAAGTCCAACTCAGCATGCAACAAGTCAAGCCAAGGCGGCAGGAGGCCTGCATGGATGAACAGGTTGGTCCTGGCTAAACTCAAATATAAAAAGGAAGCATACAGGAGGTGGAAGCAGGGCCAGGTGACCTGGAAGGAATATAGAGACACTGTCTGAGTATGTAGAGACAGTCATGAGAAAACAAAAGTCCACCTGGAGTCGAATCTAATAATGGACATGAAAGGCAAAATTAAGGACTTCTATAGGTATCTCAGCAGCAAGGGGAAGACTATGGAAAACATGGGCCCACTGTTGAATGGGGCAGGGACTCTGGTGACCAAGGACATAGAGTAGGCCGAGGAACTCAATGCCGTCTTTGCCTCGGTCTTTGTTGGTAAGACCTACCTTCAGGAATCCCAGGCCCCCAAGTCCAGTGGGAAAGTCAAGTAAGGAAGACTTAGCCTTGATGGAAGAAGATCAGGATAGGGAACATTGAAACAAACAGGACATACACAAGTCCATGGGTTCTGATGAGATACACCCACAAGTGCTGAGGTAGCTGCCTGATGTCACTGTGAGGCCACTCTCAATTACCTTTGAAAAAATCACAGTGATTTGAAGTAGTTCCTGAGGACCGGAAGAAAGCAAATATTACTCCTGCCTTCAAAGAAGGCAAGAGGATGGTCTGGTGAATTACAGGCCGGTCATCTTTACCTTGATTCTCGGGAAGGTAATGGAGCAAATAATCCTGGAAAACATTTTCAAACATCTGAACGACAAGATGGTGATTGGGAGAGGTGAGCATTGATTTATGAAGGGGAAATCAGGCTTGACCAACCTGATACTCTCCTATGATTAGAAGACTAGCTTTGTGGACAAGGGGAGAGCACTGGATATTGTTTATCTGACGTCAGTAAGGCTTTTGACAGTATCTCCTATAACATCCTATTAGACAAACTGGTGAAGTAGAGGTGAGGTGGACTGAAAAGTGGCTGAACTTCCAGCTCAGAGGATTATGATTAGTAGCTCAAAGTTCACTTGGAAGCCAATTACTAGTTATTTACCCAGGGGTTGATACTAGGGCCAGTACTGTTTAAAATCTTGAATAATGACCTGGGTGATGTGATGGAGTGCACCCTCAGCAAGCTCACGGACCATACAAAACTGTGAGGAGTGGCTGATACACCACAGGGTTGTGTTGCCATTCAAATGAATCTTGACAGGTTGGAGAAATGGGTAGAGAGCAATCTCATGAAGTTCAACAAAGGGAAATGCAAATTCCTGCATCAGAGGAAGAATAAGTCCATGCACCAGTACAGGCTGGAAAGCAGCTCTGCAGAGAAGTACCTTGGGGTCCTGGTAGACAAGAAACTGAGCCAGCAATGTGCTGTTGTGGCAAAGAAGGCCAACAGCCTCCTGGGTTGCAATAGGAAGAGCATTGCCAGCAGGTCGAGATGCTACTCAGCATTGGTGAGACCATGTTTGGAGTACTGTGTTCAGTGCTGGGCTCCCCTGTAGTACAAGAGAGACATGAACATACTGGAGCAAGTCCTGTGAAGTGCCACAAAGATGACAAAGGACTTGGAGATTTTGAAATATGAGGAAAGGCTGAGAGAGCTAGGACTATTCAGCCTGGAAAAGAGAAAGCTCAGGGGGCATCTTATCCATGTGCATCAATATCTGAGGAAGTAAAGATGACCAGACCAGACCAGACTTTTCTCAGTGAAATCTAGTGAAAGGATAAGAGGCAAAGGGCACAAATTGATATATAGAATATTCCACACAAAAAACCCTGTCTTACTGTGAGAGTGACCGAGCACTGGAAAGGTTGCCCAGAGATGTTGTAGAGTCTCCATTCTTGGAGATATTCAAAAGCTGTCTGGACATGATCCTGAGCAACCTGCTGTAGGTGACCTGCTGGAGTAGGGAGTTTAGACTAGATGATCTCCAGAGGTTCCTCCTAACCTCAGTRATCCTGTGACTCTGTGCAAAAGCTGATAAAGCTGGTGTTTGAAGGAAGAATGAACTTGCAGGTATTAAATTGCTTTCTAAGGATCCAAGCAGATCACTGTCTCTCATGGCACAAAATTAAACAAGCTCTAGGTTCAATCTTATTTCCTCTTCTGTGAACGTGTTCTTGGCTTTCTGCCTTGGAATTTATCAACTCCAAGTTCTGTGTTAAATCTGAACTGTACTGATCCCAAAGATGGGTCATTTCCAGCTCTGAAGATCTCTGTTTGTGGTCAGAGGAGATAATTTTGGCCTCTTGGATTATGCAGCTCCACTGAAGACTCCTTGCTGGGGTGGACTGTGGGGCAACCTGATAACAACAATGGCATTCCCTATAACACATGGCTGTAAATTAACGTGCTCTTCCCCTCCTCACTTTCAAACCCAAAATCTGTAAGAAAAGCAGCCAGGTTTTCTTCAGATCCCACTACCAACACAAGCTATATAAAGAAAGTGTGAATAAGTTGGAAGTCACAATGATAGCCCTTTAACTCTAGAAATAGATTGACTTGAATATAAATCTGTTACAAAAAGAAATGAATGCCGAACTTTTTAAAGAGGAGCCTATAGATACATCGRGAACTTAATTTATCAAACTCCCAAAGATATACCTAGCCTTACAATTGAGCCTGAGGATATGGCTGAGCTTGCTTTCTGTTGCCCTCCAAGTGACCTAGCTAATCTGAAAAGTTCAGAATTTTGTTCTTGGTGAACTACATGGTAAGTTAAGAATAGTCTTGATTTAAGAAAAAACCCCGAAAAACAAACAAACCCAAACAAAAACCCAAAAAACAAAGGTAGGAGGCTTATGTGGGCATACATAAATGTAAGTATGCATGCATATATTTCAATTTTCGCATTCTAAAACACTGAAAGAAATGGTTGTGCACAACAGAGGGAATATAGTCCATTTCTGTATGGGAACAAACACGGATCATTATAGTCCAGCCAGTGATTTGTGTTCTCCTTTAGAAAATGAGGAGCCTGATATGAGGGGAGCATCGAGCGTGACCGAAGACAACGGATTCAGCACAGCTTGAGTTAACACACGCACCTTGCTATTTTGCCAAACCTGACCAAATTGCTAGCCTTCCATAGACTTTGCTTAGTACTTGCTTTCTGATCACACATCACACTGCAAACAAAGCATATACAATGTCAAACTTGTATGATGTTTTTCATAGGAGGCATCTTTCCCATCTATCAGGAGCTTCTTTATCAACTGAGTTCTCTTTATATTCAGTGGCATGCTCCCATAGCCTGCTTGGTTAGCCAGCCAGAAAAGCAGAGTTGGCTGTCTAAACTCCATGGCCCGTATCCTGCTAGAGAGAGGAATAACTTCACTTATGTTAACAGATCCATTGAACTCCAGGGACAATTTGTGTTTGTGACATTACATGTCAAAGTTTGGCATCAAGGACTACATCTTTTCCAGCATTAGCTGCTTGTAGTAGGACATTACTCTTAGGGGTGCTAGGAATTTTGCTAATTCTGCAGTTATTTTTTCCCCACATTAAGGGAATTTAGGAAAAATTAGTGGGATGTCTTGCATTCCCACAACAGTCAACACAGCAGGCAACCCATCACTATTGCTCTGTTTCTTACCTTGCACACTGATGTCTCATTTTTCCTTAGAACAAGAGCTTCTATTCCTTGCAGTTGCAAAGAAAGCCTCTGAGTTGTATGCTCAACATCAAAAGTTACAGCAGTCCCTGAATCTGCAGACAATCTGGCTCAATAGATCACTTCTGAGAAGTGTCATTTTAGTGTGTTGTGGACTAATCAGTTAATAATTTAATTGGTACTCCAATTAAGATAATTTAAGTCATTCGAGCAAGGATGATGTTTGTTTCCTCTGCTAGGCTACAAATACATATTTTTAACTGTCTATAGTGCTTAGGACATGGGAAGGAGAAAATCATAAAAAAAGCAAACTGAAATTTATGCAGTGCTACACTATTATGAATCAAACAGAACTAAGTATTGCAGGTTGTAAGGCAAGGAGGAACTCATTTAAAAGTATCTACAAAAGTTATTAGAAAGCTATAGATCTTACTAACAATACAAACACCCTCTAATAAGGACTGTTTCCCATGGTGGGACACAAACTAGAATTGCAGCTACGCCTTGTTTTGGTGGTGGTAGGGAGAATTCTTTCGTCCACCACAGAAAAGCCAGTATGTGAGAATGCTTTTCATGTGTTTCATGTTGTCAGCAGTTTCTTCTTTATTGCTTGACTAGATCTCTTATTACACTTTGATAGCTTATGTTTATTAGTCTAAATTGCATGAAGTTGTCATTTTTATGTTAAGATCCTGCAACTGAATCAATGTTTTGCCTGCTATTCATTCTCCATTTTCACAATGAAAAATTCTAAATTGTCCATTCATTCTTGTAGAGCATTAATGACAATCAGATGATTTCCATTTATTCTGAGCTTATCAAAATGTCATAAAGCACTGACTACTTGAAATTATTGCCTTTCTCACTACTCACACATTACACTTGTTGCTAAAGCCTAAGCTTTTATGCCTGAAGTCTAGTTGCTTTGTTGCCAAGTTATAATAATGGCAACACGTTAACTTTCAAGGTCAGTGAGTATGATGCACATATCAATATTGTTTTAACTATTTCACTGTTGATGAAATAGTGATCATCAATACTAAAGGAATAATCACAATTAAATGAGAATTTGCTATGAGTGACATTTTGTTAATTTTAGCAGTGTATTTGGGTTATGACAAGAAGTATGTCTCAGCTATTACTTAGAATCATAGAATCATAGAATCATTAAGGTTGGAAAAGACCTCTAAGATCATCAAGTCCAACCGTCAACCCAACACCACCACGCCCACTAAACCATGTCCCTAAGCGCCTCATCTACACGTCTTTTAAATACTTCCAGGGATGGTGACTCCACCACTTCCCTGGGCAGCCTGTTCCAATGCTTAACCACTCTTTCAGTAAAGAAATTTTTCCTAATGGCCAATCTAAACCTCCCCTGGCGCAACTTGAGGCCATTTCCTCTCGTCYTMTCGCTAGTTGCTTGGCAGAAGAGACCAACACCCACCTCGCTGCAACCTCCTTTCAGGTAGTTGTAGAGGGCAACAAGGTCTCCCCTCAGCCTCCTCTTCTCCAGACTAAACAGTCCCAGTTCCCTCAGCCGCTCCTCGTAAGACTTGCTCTCCAGACCCTTCACCAGCTTCGTTGCCCTCCTTTGGACACACTCCAGCACCTCAATGTCCTTCTTGTAGTGAGGGGCCCAAAACTGAACACAGTATTCAAGGTGTGGCCTCACCAGTGCTGAGTACAGGGGGACAATCACTTCCCTACTCCTGCTGGCCACACTATTTCTGATACAGGCCAGGATGCCRTTGGCCTTCTTGGCCACCTGGGCACACTGTCAGCTCATGTTCAGCCGGCTGTCAACCAGCACCCCCAGGTCCTTTTCCAACAGGCAGCTTTCCAGCCACTCTTCCCCCAGCCTGTAGTGTTGCATGGGGTTGTTGTGGCCAAAGTGCAGGACCCGGCACTTGGCCTTGTTGAACCTCATGCAGCTGGCCTCAGCCCATCGATCCAGCCTGTCCAGGTCCCTCTGCAGAGCCTTCCTACCCTCGAGCAGAT
>JAYKAV010002887.1:134776-153118 GCA_035582835.1 Phoebastria nigripes | reverse complement strand
CSGSCMRSYTKGTGTCGTCTGCAAACTTACTGAGGGAGCACTCAATCCCCTCGTCCAGATCGTTGATAAAGATATTGAACAAGACCGGCCCCAAAACGGAGTCCTGGGGGACACTGCTCGTGACCGGCCGCCAAGTGGACTCCACTTCCCCCACTAACTCCCATCGCAGATCTTGATCTTTTCTCTTCAGAGTTTCTACCTGTTTTTATTAACTGGATTTTTTTTATAAAGGTGGGTAAACTGTTCCCTTTCCACATACAAGAATTACTTCTGACATTTATTTTTTTATGGATGTTGGCATTTGATTTCTCATGGTAGTAATTGTACCTGAATCCCAATTGACTATTATATCCTTGCATCCAATTATATTTTCCAGTAACAATTAATTCATTGTTTTTCATGGTGGTATGTGATGCAATCACAGATTGAATACTGCTGTTCAGAACATTCATAAGTCTCCTTCATCAGAATTTATTTTGATCAATGGTGAAGAAATTTTATAAGTTCTGAATTTCTAACTAATACGATACCTATATTATTCACATTGATTAATGGTTTAATTTGCAAGTTCACTTATTGATTACAATTTCTAAAATGTAGACCGTATATAAAATCTGAAACAAAAGGCTCAGTTCACCTTAAGATTTCTTCAGCGGGGTGATGGGTCACTGCATATCAGAATTACATACCTGTATTAGAAGAAATTACCATTCAGACAATAAAGTCTGCTTCATATCTATTCCTTGAGGAGAACCATAGCATTTGATTTTGGAATTAAGTACAGCATTATACTGCAAACAACCAAGGAGGCTGGAGTTGCACAGGCAAGTAGGCATTTTTGACCTGGTGAGCACTTGACTTTATGATCTGTGTGATGTTCTCATATGTAATTGTCTACATGTTAAATTTCATTTAAGGAAAACATCAAATCAAACATTATTAAGTACCAGTCCTTCACCTCGTGCCTCACCAGCTCAGACGACTTCTTGAATTGCAGAGCAAGCCCTCACAGGTTGCAGCTGAAGAAGGCTGGTGTGGGTTGCATTCCCACCTTGCTGAACTTCAAAGGCTCCCTGTCATGGAGTCATTTCAGCCTCTGACAACAGTGACCAGAATACTGTCCAGAGGAAGGCACCAGGTAGGCCTGCATTTAAGGGAAACTCGTAGTGACCCAAATGCAGAGCAGGTTTCTGTTGAGGCAAAACCCTTTGGTACTCATTTCAGGTCTGATTTGCTCACTTGCTCATATGGTGGATACTTTCCTCAAGTAATCCCATTTAAAGTAATGTTGCTCCTCACAAAGCACTTTCCTGCCCAGGTGGGCCATGAGGGCAGGTCTGGTCTACGTGACTTTGGTTTTCCCCTCCAGGTTCTCTAGTTCCATTCAACACCAACAGGCACCTTGCGGGACCACTGTAGGACAGCAAAGCTTAATGGCTCTCTGTCCTACACCTTGTGGGGTCCTGGTGATCTGTGACAGTTTATTTGGTTTGGTACACAGTAAGTGAAAACTGGCTGAGGAAGATAAGCGCCCTGCCATCACCCTCTCATGGTGCAGGTGTACAGCAGGAAGGGAAGGTCCGCGGTTGTCTCTCTGCTATCTGATCTGCTCATTCATAAGCTTAATTGCAGTCCCAAAGGAAGCAGGACAGCATGCAGTGAGGGTGAGGCCATTGCTCTATCCTTCCATTGCAGTGGTCCATAGTGTGGTCTTGTTGCAGGAAAGACAATGACTTTTTTCATAGGAATTGTATCGAGAATTGTCTTCAATTTACCTAATCACGGAACAGTGCTAACAGTTAAGCCTGAAGGCATTATCTAGCCTTCGGGGACCATTATTGTTCATATTTTGCCATTTTGCATAAAAGCTTTTAAAATATAATGCAATGTTGAGGCTGTAAAATAACCTGAATGTCTGTTTAGCATCCCACTCAAACGATATCTCAGTGAATTCCCTACAAAAAAAAAAAAAAGGAAAATGGTTTAAATGAAAGAGCAAAAACCTATGGAAATCACATCTGTTGTATGGTACAGTACCATAGGGAATCAAAGAAAAGGAAAATGTGCAAAGCGGCTAAGAAAAGAATTMCTTTAATTGGGAAATACTTAAAAGGGGGGAAATCATCCAAGAAGAATACTTCAGAACATGACTCACACTATTTTCATAGCAAGTTACAAACAAATTGCTTAGAAATTTGGTACATTATTTGTATGTTTAAGTATTTGGAATGGATTTTAAAGATAAAATCCTAGAAAATGTTCTTATTTCTGATCCAGACTGCCTCCCAGCCTGACCTACCTTTAAAGAATTGATGCTTTTCATTTTCTTTTGCACTTCAGAAAATCTGACTACATAAAAGAACATGATTTATTGATACATTTGTTTTAAAAAGTAATTCAGTAAAAAGCACAACAGACATTTTTCTTGCCAAGCCAGAAATATGACCATTTTGGTAAAGTTATATTAGGGTTAAAAATGGAGATTGTACAAACCACATTGTGTACAAACCACATTGTGTACAAAAGCATGAAAGCAAAGTTCCTCATTCATAGGAAGCACCTATAACCAAAATAAGTGAGAAAAGTCTTCTATGAGGGAGATCACTGATGCTTTAAGGATTATTTTTAAAGTAATCATCATTGATATTTAGAAAAATAAAAAAAAAATGTATAACTTTTCCATCTTCCCTGCTCATGAAATTGTATAATACTCTTTAAAGTGTAAAAATATTTAACAGGCACCTGGATTTCAGTAAATTTAATGTGGGATGAGAGTTGTATTTTCATTTCATGGTATATTTCCCTCATTGTGAATCAGAAACTCAGTCTAGAGAATTGTCATTAGCTAGATAATTAGGGAGTAACTCAAAGTTATCTCACACCCAATGCAGCAGAATATGAATATCAGTACCTGTATTATTTGTGAATAATTTAAAATAAGTATTTAAGTGTTTAGGAAAATGTATTGCTAACTTCTATGGCAACTCGCATCCTGTTGAAATCTCTGAATAAATGGACCCTTGATTTCATTTCTTCCCCCAGGCAGATGACGGTGCAGAGGTTTAGCTCTTACCTGCGTTTCCCTCTGATATGGGCACGCATGAGGAAAGAGAAATGCAGGCTCTTTAAAATTCATGCAAAAACATTTCTCTGTTTTTGTGAGTTGCTCTTTCTTCTTCTATACCTTTTTCTTCCCCAAAAGATTAATACTTAGATGTGCTTTTTATTCAGAAGCCATGCCACTGATATTTTGGAAGAGGGGGCTGTACTGAATTGGGCTTTATAGTTAACAGGGAGCTCTTGTTGCAGTTGACTTTTAGAAAACCTTCCTCTACTTAAAGTACCTCCCTTTTTGTTCTTGCAGCCTTCTATCAGGTTACAAGAGGCTATATAACAAAGGGGAGGTTATGTAATAACGTACTGCTTCAACTAAAATGTATTTCATATTCATTCTTCAGTACTATATATCCCTTTCATAGTCATACTTGATAGTCACCATAAATAAATTCAGGGTTAGATTGTACCTCTCAAGGTGACTTGTGCAGCATAAAGGCAGTTGTTATTGTGTTTCAGCTCTTTGTAATGCATGTAGAAGGCAAGGAGGGTTTTATCAAAAGAAAAATATTTCAGTTTCGTGCTTTTTTTTTTCGTAGCAGAAAGTTAGACAAACAGAAAACTATTGAACTTGCACTTTCTCAAAGAAAACTTGCTAGGCAATTGAGGGGGAATAGTTTTTTCCAAAATCAGTTTGTTTAAATTCCATTTGGTTAAGGGCTTTTTGTTTGGTTTTGGTTTTTCCTAGCACATTTCACCCTAGTGAATTTTCCTTAGATTAGCGAAAAGAATTCGTCCTTAGCGTCAGGCTTTTCCAGATCTTTTCCAATCTTTTACAGCTTCAAGATTTTCCAAAATTGATTTGTTTAAATTCCATTTGTTTGAGGGTTTGGGGTTTGGACTTTTTTGATTTGGGTTTTGATTGTTTTCCTAACATGTTTCATTCTAGTGAATTCCTCCTTAGCTTAGTGAAATGAATTTTTCCTTGGCTTCAATACTTAACATCATATTTCTTTCTATAAAGGTGTGAGAGCTTACAAGAGCATTTCTGAGTCCCCTATCTCCCCCCAAACCCAAGGAAGATTAGATTCAATGAACCTCTTACTTCCGAGGCACAGAACTCTGAGGAAGAAACACTTTTATTTTCAGAAACTTCTGCATGCATTGGAGAGAAGTCAATAACAGGCAAACCTCAACTATGTAACATCCTTTGCAGTTAGTTTGAAGGTATGAAGGCGTAAGCATTTATAATGCATGTAAAGCCATAATCCTTTCCTTAGCTTTTCTGAACCATCTGAGAAATTCTGCCTATGCTGGCTCAGCCACTGGTTCAGAGAGGGGATAAAGCAGGAGCTGCAGGTGGGTGCGAAAGGCGTGGCGAGCCCCCTGCTCCTGCAGGGCAGCCAGGGCAGGCGGGGGACCGCCACCGCTTCTGCTATGCCTGAGCAGCCAGGCTGTTTGCCGTCCCCTCTTTCTCCTTTGCAAACTGACTTCAGACTGTGCAAGACAGGATGCAGGTTAGTGTGTCCCATCCCTTTGCAGCAGAAGAGAAGGCTCGGGTAAGATGAAACAGCAGTAATGACAGTTATTCCAAAAGTCTGTGGTGGAGAATTACAGTGAGTTTCCTGGAGAGAGTGGGAGAACTTACCAAGACATAAAAGAGACATGCATTTAAGTCAATTAGAGGATCCATATCATTAGGTGTTTTTTTCTACAGAAACCAAAATTTGCTCAGAAAGGGCCTAGAGATGATTCAAACCCTTATTAATTCCTAGCAAATCCCATGCTAGTACTCTATAATAAAAATGATCGAGTACATTTGTTCTGATAGCAAGATGGTAGGTGCCTTAGGAGTGCCTTTGAGAATATAATTCCCTCTACGTGTATCAGATGTTAGCAATCATTTTACCTGATGTATTTTGGCAAAGGAGCTTGCTATATTTTTTCCATTTAGAAGCAGCCGGGATTGTTTAAGTATTGGAATAATGTGGGAGACAATTAGAAATTGTAACAAGTATTAAATAGCCCTAAAGGAGCTTCTTGGCTCATAAAACTCACAATATTCTGACAAGGGATATTTAACTTAAGTTTATTTATAGGTGTTTTCTACCTCCTCCAACTTGCCTTGTGTCTCAAACTATTTCTGAAATGCAGAGTGAGAGAGTATATTAATCCTTGCACTTGAATGCCTTGGACTGATCTCCAGGGAATTCTCTTAAAGCAGATCACATTGTAGCGTTTGATAAAATACAGCTCAGACTTTTACAATTTCCTTTCCTGCAGCATTTCCATTCCCAATTCAGTTAGTCTGAATTACATGAAAAATAATTTTATTTTGCTTGTCCTTTAACTTGCCTCACAAGAATTCTTCTCACTTACTTTGCATGCACAAAGCACACATCTGTACTTTCTTTTTTTGCCTGGGCAGGAAGAGTGAAACGGTCCCGTCATTTCCTTCTCTAGAAATAATAACAAAGAAAGGTTATCTTAAAAATCTCATTCTCTCAGGTATCTCTTCTTAAGTTTGATTCTGAGGTTTATGAGGCTTTTGCTAACCCATGAGGCTCTTCCCTCCAACACTATAAAGCTCCTAGGAGTCTGCTCACAGGCAGTGCCCTGCCACTTGCACTTCAGCCCCGGAAAAGTAGTTGTTGGGGTAATGTGTCACACAATGTCATTCCTCAGTCTGTTGTGGATTTCTATTACTAGTAAATTTACCTACACAACTTGCTTGCATTTTAATTGTGTTTTCATTGGCATGAGCATTTTATGTTTATTGGCAAAAGAACATTTATAACTCATTGTGTGTAAACAGATAGAGTTTTGTCAGGATGTTAGAGCTGCTACACAATATCCAGTCACCACGGCGTCTTCAAGATGCTGTATTTAAAGCTCAGCTGGTAAATTTGCAATGATTTTTAACCGGGGATGGTTTGTTTTCCATTAGAGCAGCCTTTACACAGCAACAGGTACAGTTGGGAGATGACTAAGCAGTAGCCAAGTTCAGCGCTGCGTAGTGTAAATGATGAGGGAGCACAAGCAGCTTTTTCTTATCCCAGGCACTTCCATTTAGAGTGTATGAAAAATGAGTTGAGACATATATTAATACCCAGATTGTGCTCTGCAAGAGCTGTCTTTTAAAAGACTTGTTTGTCTACTATAGTATCCAACAGTTATTATTTTTTTTTCCTAAAATGAGTATCCACACTTAGATATCATTTCAGTCTTGAAGAACTACTACTTTAATCTGCTGAATGCTGGATGGTCCCTAAGGGATTTTAGGACACCACTTAAAGTCAGCTTTTATAGCTCTTTTATGCTTTATGACTAACACAGCTATTTTGAAGTGGAAAGAATGCCTACAAAGTAGATACAGGGGGAAAAAAAAAAAAAATATGCTTAGGCAATTCAGAATAGGGAAAGGAACAAGCAAACACATTAATAATTTGCTATATTTAATCACAAGCTACTGTATTACTCCCTTAAAGGGAAATTTCCTGAAGATATTCTCCTTAAAGATTATTGACTTATGTTAGGATGACAGATTAGATTATTTAAGAACTTCTGTGAACTGAAGGAATCAGACACATCAGGGAGGTAAAAAGACACCGATACCCTGGAAAGGACTTTTGGGGTGGTTATGTATTTAGGGGACTGCTATATTTAAAGATACATTATAAAAAATGTGCTGTAGTATACAAAGTGATTTGTTGTTCTTCAGTAACTGTGTCTTGGTCTGACTGGCTGTGATTTTTATCAAGGATTCCAGCAGCTCATTTCATAAGTATTTACCACTTTTATAAACATTTGTTTTCCCCAAACTACCTCTACTAGTGAAAAACTGTAATTATCCCCAAATAAATATCAAAGATACAAGGAACTTTTTGTCTGATTTTCTCACTTATTTCTCAGAAGCATAATAATTTTAGATAGAAGGCTTCTGCAGTCAGGAGGAAGTAGGACTTTCTGTGCAAAGGGAAGAGTTTGACCTCCTCAGGTGCTCTATGGGAGCATCAGGAGAGGAACTGTGTCTGGATGAGACTTAGATAAACAAACCCTCCAGTCAGCTTGCACCAAGATGGGATTACTTGGCCATCCGCAATTGCAGCAACAAGAGCATGCAGCCATTTCAGAGATGGCCAGGAGGTCAAATGGTGTCTGTATGGATGAACTGAGGGTACAGTTAACTTGTTAGTGTGTGACATGGGGCTTCTCATTCATGTGATTTAGGAAGCACTGCTCAGTGACTGCAGCTAGCTAATGCTATGAAGGCTTGTGCTTTTAGCTCTTCTATCCCTGCTTGTTTCCAGAGCATCAGGGGCTAGGGGGCAACCATGACAGTCTCTTCACCAAATTGCCACTATTCTCATTTTGACCGTCGTGGCATAAAAGGTGATGAAACACACCTACTCACTAGGCCCTCATATATGCACAGCACTTCATTAAAAGAAAAGCTATCCTATTAATCTGTCTATGATTACATTGGATGTATGTGTTAAGAAGCAAAAGAATAAAAGATACCTGAGATATGCTACATGTCTTTAAGGAGAAATGCACAAAAATTACAATCACCTCTCAAGGGTGGGGTACCAGACCAAATGCTCTGTGCAGTGTATGGGGGCCAAAGAAACACACCGTATGCAAAGTCAAGAATTTATTGTTAGTCCAATTAAAGTATTAGAAATCTAATCAAAGAGTTATTACTAATCTAGTTACAATGGTGCTAACACGTACAGTCAAAATTATCCAATTACAGCTATTTCTCATTTATAATACAATTGTTGAACACAGACTTCCTAGTATCTATCCTTGTCTCTTTTATGCTCACCTTTTTTATCCTGGGTCAGTAGATTGATGGTGTTACTGTTCCTTAAGCAGAATGTAATAGGGGAGTTATAGGAGTTATAGGAGTTATACCAAGGATCCAGCATCTCAGGTGCTTCACTGGCAGGAACACGGTGGTTATAGTAGGACTTCTTCCTCCTCACTTCTGGTTTCACTTGGGATTATTTTTATATGTTTGCTGACAAACTTATTTGCTCTTTCTTCAATGGTCTGCAAATTCCATGTTATCATTGGGTTTTAGTATATATAGTGTGTTTTTCGTATGTTGGATACTTGTCTTTTGCTGTCTTTGTTATCCCTAAATCCAGTACTACCCTGGTCTGCAGCCCTAAGGCTTCTGGTGTCATCCTGCACTTGCACTTTCAAGGCCCATTCTGTCATCTTGTGCTTGAATTTTTGGAGGCTCCTGTTTTTCTTCAAAAGCCTTGGAGCTGTTCTTTCCCAATAATGTAATTAACATTATATTAGCACGACCTAGTCAAGCATACATCGTCATTCAAGGGTTATTCAAGAGTTCAATCCACAAAAAGAATGCTCCACAGGCACATCTATTTGTATACCAATATGCTTTGGTAACTACTTGTTATTAATACCTATTAGTTATGGCAGTATCACTGTTACCAAAATTGCTTTACAACAGGAGGGATTTCAGTCACTAGAATTGGAGTAGCTATTTTAAAAAGTTTATAGTGTGTTACTTTTGGTGACCATCCTAATGCACATTTGTAACTTGTCAGTGCGAGTTAGTGGATTCTAGAGCTCAGAGCAGATTTGAGCAGTTGAACTGAAATCCTCAGTGTACTTTGCACATTGTCAAAAGCTGTGTAGGATTTAAGGCTAGAGTAATTCTGTTTGAGTGCACTGCATATGCAAAATTCATTGGTAGGTAGCACTGGGATGCGATTCCAGCTCATTGTTATTACAAACATGATTTAATTCTGGTCGCAAACTTAACAGTTGTTTAAAATCCATTTATGTTTTGCACAGGTAATGACACCACCTTAAGCACGTTGGTAACATCGAACAAGGGCAGCCCAATATGCCCATTACCAAGTCCTCTCCCATCCAAGACCAGACATTTTGACAGTTACATATTTCAAATGTGATTTGGAATTCCTTACTGAAAACTGTGGACTGGCTCCATTAGGAGAAAGAGCTATAAAAATAAAACATCCCAGCTACCAGGAAAAAATCTGGGAAGAAGTAAAACTTGTTGCAGAGAAGAAGGAGAACTGGGAAGCAAACTCCTAAGAGCTCTATTAGTGGAAGCTCTTCAGGGGACAAGAGTTTGAGCTGATTTTTGAAAAGAATATTTGAGTAAGTTCGGCAAGGAATTGAAGAGGATTTAGTGAAAGACTTAAAGGCATTAAAAGGTACTAAAACTTACAGCATTTGATGGAAAAATAGTGTCTGAAGACCTGGTGGCAGAACACTCCCCTGGTGTTTTGAGAATTCTGCTCAAAAAAGTCAACCCTTCTTCAGACCTTCAGGCACCAAACATCAATTCTCTTAGTCCAGCAACCAAAAATTCAGAGTGCTACTTAAACCTAAAATTCTGATTCAGAACCACACTGAAAATGGATCATTAAACCAATCTACCTCGTCTCCTACCTCCTGTAGTTCTTTGCTGAACAGGTGCTAAGTGCTCTTTGCTTTCAACTTGTCTGTTTGACAAATACAACTTCATTAAAACCAAAGCAACTGAACTTAATCTCTGTTTTGCTTGGAATTTTTCACAATTCTTTCAGACTTGGTGAAGACATCATGTACTTACAAGCTTGTATGCTTTATCTGGCTATTTCAGCTGCTCTAATACACTATCTTACATTTGTTTCCCTCAGAAAAGACAAAAATCGTCACAACAGATGTGTTTCTGGTATCCTGAGTGGTAGAGCACTATGGGGATAAGATTGGACAATCTGCATGCAACATAAGATTCCAGGCCTGCAAGCCTGAGCAGTATTTTGGGCTCCCGCACAAAAGCAGGAACAAGATCGGAAGTTTAAAACAAGACTAGAAGGTATTGGAAAGTCACCATTATTTAGAGGGATGAGGGCTATAAACGCTTCTGTAGCCAAGGATGAAGGGCTAAAACTGGAAACAGCAGAAGGAAACATATCTACATTACTTAGCTTGCGCATACCTATCTCTGCTGTAGGAAACAGAGAGGCTGTGATCTACTGTCTATCTAGAGAGACTAGATGGACAGTTTCTGACAAGAAAGAGGAAGGGCATCCTGCAATGGGTAAAGAAGCATTCAGTCCAGTGAAAGCAAAGAACTAGACAGGCACTTCACGATGAGGACAGAAAGCCTTCTGCAGACCCAGCCTGGAAACATCTTCCAGTCATATAGACCTAAGGATGTCACACAAAAGGGTAGAAACTTCTTAGTTTAATATTTGGGTTTAGTTTATCTATCTAAGATGATAATAAAAATTGAGAGGTACCATGCTGTCTGTTACTATAATTATTCTTGTAGCTAGCAGGGTGATTTTATATGTTGCTTCTGGAGAAGAAGAAAAGTAGCCACAGGCATGTGTATGATGAAAGTGGGAAAAGCCTACCCACTTTCAGAGAAGTGATAGGTAGAGTTAGTTGGGCACATTCATCTATGACTAGAAGATTTTCAGCGAAGTGAATCAGAAAAGTGTGGGGTTTCTTCTGGTTACCTCTAGTTGGAAAAATTCTCAATGATTACCATAGGTAGCATTAGCAGCATGAGATCTGCAAGACCCTGATAAGCAATGGGGTTTTTTTTTTGGCTTTTACCACCTCAAAACTCCAAATAGCTGCACTGTGGAGGGAAGAATGCAAGAGGCTGTATGGTGGGGCATAAGGCAGAAGGGAGACTCTGATCATATTGGGCTTCCAGGAATTGAGTGCACTCTACTAATTTGTCAGAAACAGTAATTACCAGTAGTGCCATCTACAGTGAACAACTGTAGGAGTGGGAGGGAACGACTAGTCACACAGCTAAACTGTATGTTCTCTATGCAGCTGAGAAAGAGAAACTAAATCCTCTAAAAGATAATTATCTCCCTCTCCATGGACTACACAGGGATCCGGGGAAATAAATCTCTTAACCTCAGCACTTCAGAACAACATCGAAGTCAATTGTATGTCGCATTTATCTAGTCACTTGCTAAACTGGCACCTTAGTTGTTCACTTCCCAAGTGTTTAACTGTTAAAATAGCTATAACATTATAAATATCTCTGCTTTCATGGACACAAATACAGAAAAAAATTTGAATTTTTTTTATACTGGCTGGGCCAGTGCAGAATTGCAAATCAGAGAGCTTGATGTAGTTATATGACACCGAGCTTTCTAACAGTGGTCACCTACTTAGTTGCTGGCAGAGTAAGAGTAGCAAGAAGTCATTTCCGCTGGTGTGAGATGGTAGTTCTTCAGTAAGAAGAATGACTCTCATAGTTAATGTTAGTTGATGTATTTATCAGATTCAGAGACAGCATAAATGTCTAGAGCAAAAGAATGAGCTGGGCTTTCACTCTCTCACATCCCATAGGTAGGAAGATACTGTGCAATAGGATTACATGTGCTGTACCTATTTTGCAGGTAAATAGAAGTCCACAGGGTTGCCTGTTCAGGTGCTATCACGATCTGTATGTCTGCACCAAAACCAAATATATTGGATCTATGTCTACAGCAGCATACTCATTGTTTCTTGCCTTTTCTTTCTTTCTTTCTTAAAACCTCTACAAAAGTAAACAAAAAAGACACTAGATTAATTAGTTAATCTGTATAAAATAGCAGGAGGTCCAGCAGCATGATTTTCTCTGATAGGAAAATTAGTATTAAAAGCCACCATCACAATTTACAATGTGAGAGTAGTGCTTGTGTGTATAATAGTTACTTTACTTTTTCTGACCTGTTCATCCCAGCAGCACTATAGCATTGCAGTCATAATGCCATACTTACGGCTGAGAGGACAGGACCACTGCAATACAGTACTCCTAAGGCATATGTGCTAATAAAGAAATGTGGTAGCTTAAATAATTTAGGCTAATAAATCATTTTAGTTTTAGCTTAGTACTTGGCTGCTGACATAATTTTGCCTATTCTCAGGAGCGTCTTTCCATTTGTAGACACTGATATTAATGACGTCAAGTTGTGCCTTCCTGAAGATAAGCTATAACTTGGACTTAATCACCTTGCTTTCCAAACACACATACTAGTAAACCATACAGATGACTTTTAAAAACTTTACATTTTTCTTCTACAGATAGATAAAAGAAGTAAGATTATTTCAGTATAGTGATTTTTTTTTTACCTAGATTACTTCTCCAAGGAAAATTTGACAGTATTTCAGGGACCATTCTTACAGGATAAAAGCTTATCCTGCTATCTTGAAATGCCTCTAAACAAGAACAAAAGGCAATCACAACAACATATATTAAGTAAGATTACATTAGGTACATCTAGTAAGATGTCCCACCGCTTTATCTAATCAAAACTCTATGCTGCAATTTAGTCTATGGATTTATTTTCAGTACATTCTTAATCATCAAGGGCTTGAATAGGATTAATGAACTCACCTGTCCTCAACAGATGCAGTGTGTAAGGTCACCAGGTTCTCACAAGTCTTGAAGATGATATGCCTGTGAATAGGCAGCTTACTCTGAGTCCAAACAAGAAATAGGTGCTCCTGGCGAGGACATTCACATAAGGCTCCAGCAAGAATACTTGCTGCTAGCAAGAATCTCCGTCATCCCAAGAAGGCAAGTGGCTTTACTTTTTAAACACAGTTTTTAGTGTTTACTCACCATGACAAAAATGTCTGCAATATCTATTTGGCAGGGGACTACACCGCTGCTATTCAAAAATATTTTGCAATTGCAGTAGGCTCCGGCAATCCCTGGTATTTGTACAGCTATGACTCACTTTATCTGGGGCTTACACAGCGACTACTGCTTGGCATAATGTGGCAGTGACTCAAGGCCAAGAGGTGGCATGAATGTGTCTTTGCCATTGGTGCTACATTTATTCCAAAGGGCGGATCTCATTCTGTTACGGACCCGGTCTATGGAGCTACAACAAAATCTGGGACTGGCTAACACCAAAGTCTCTATTCTTGCCATGATTCTCCTAGAGAGCGCAGCTGGACTTCAGGTAATGCTCACAACCCAGGCTATAAATGTCAAAACCTGGAGGCAGGACTTTATCAGAAGACGACATAACAATTTACTGGAAGAAATTTGTAGAATGAGCAAAGGCAAGCAAGGTTCATGACGGACACAAGGCTCTGCAGAAAGACAACACTGAAAAGAGCAACTGCCTTTATGTATTTCTGTCTTTTTTTGTCTTTCCATAAGATTTTCCACTCAAACCCTACTCTTTTGACTAAGTGGAGTGTGTGCAACCACCACTGAAATTTAATGAGGTAGTTTAAGAAATTATAGTAGATACTTTGAAGAAAATCTGGGGTGAGAAAGATACGCGTTGGAAAAATGGAAGTGGGGGTATGGTCCTCTTAAAATAATCTTTTCTTAGCAGAAACAGTGTGATCCAGGAGGAGCTGCAAACTCTCTTGTAAATAGACATCCAGGTCCTGGTATTGATCTGGAAGGAAGTGGGAACTATGATAAAGAGCTGTGGAAGATGGATGGTGGAAATTCCTCAGCTATGGGACACACTGTCAAATACTGCATGAATGGCAGCTTCTACTCGACACCTGTCATAAGCCTGTGACACACTGAGACTGGCAGCTATTAACATACTGCAGTCTTTGCAGTACTTCCTAAAGAGGAAGGCTAGCCTCTGGGTGGACAACATTTTGCCAGGAGCTAATGAGTATTTAATGGTGAAAAAGGATTAGTAGTTTAGAAGAAATATTTTAAAGTAAAGGAACTATGAAACAAAATTATTAGAAAATTAATTTTAAATTATGTTTTATTTTATTAAATCAGATTAAATTATAATGATATTTTTCAGACTAAATAAAGAATCTCTTTTACATGGCTAATACAGGGTGGTAACTGAGATGAAGCTTCACAAAAACATGCAATGCTTTTAACAGCTATTAGGGAAATCAAAGACTCTTAACATCCAGAGTATCATTTGCAACACAGCTGAAGCAGAAAATAATATGAGTATCACCAATCTTGTCAGTGGAATTATTTTAGGAGATACTTTCAAGAGAATGGTTGAATTACCCCAGGGAAGGATCATACTCAAGAATAAGAGTCATCAATGATACAAACTGTAGCAGCTGTTCCGTTAGTCTCCAATCAAAAGGGTGAATTGGTATTGATAATCATAACTGATAATGACCTTCCTGAGAGCATATGTGTCGTGGTATGGCATATCCCTTTGGCCAGTTCGGGTCAGCTGTCCTGGCTGTGTCCCCTCCCAGCTTCTTGTGCACCTCCAGTCTCCTCGCTGGCAGGGCAGTATGAGAAGCTGAAAAGTCCATGACTTAGTGTAAGCACTGCTTAGCAACAACTAAAACATCAGTGTGTTATCAACATTCATCCTAAATCCAAAACACAGCACTATATCAGCCACTAGGAAGAAAATTAACTCTATCCCAGCCAAAACCAGGACAGTATGATAAACCATAAGATAATTCTTCCACTTTTAAAAATAGTTGATATTTATGTCATTCACTAGAATTATCTCTGCATGGCAGCAATTTTTTGTCATGCTAGAATGATGAATTTTCATCATATGTGGATGCTAGAATATGCAAGTCGGTGATTAAAGGCAACTGCAGAAGCAAGAGTTTGTCTAGGAGCAAAAGACCTAAGACTAAGGGTCTTTTAGTCCGACTTTCTGGTACTGTTTGAGAGAGAAAAATACACTTCTCTGGGACATGTTAAAAAACGAAATCAAAGCACTGTTATATTGATGATGCAATGAAGCAGTTTTGAAAACATACCATGAAATACATCTTTAAAACATTAGCAGAATTCTTCATTTTGACACGGTGGAATACGCATTTATTCTTTAAGTGCCATGCTATCTCAATGCTGCTTAATGTTGACATGTTTGGTATCATCAGCAAATGCTTACTGGTAATTAACAGCATTTTCTTTACACAATCTAGTGAGGACCTGTCATGACACACTACTTAGGAGGGTTGGGTTCTTTTTCTTTTTCTCTTAATAATTAAGCTTGGAAGCAATGCTGGTTTTATATAATGTATTTTATATAAATGTATATTATATATACATTTATATAATGTATATATATTATAATACAATATAATGTATTATATATATTTTATATAATGACCTATTCCTGCCACCGCAAATAAATCTATTGACCTGACAGCTGAGTTTACACCAAGCTATATTGTAGGACATTTCTGTTTGATTATGTAGTGAATACTCAATAACAATTAAAATAATCTGAAGCTTAGCCAGATCTCTGCTCATTTCCCTCGTAAGCACAGGAGATACTGATGATTCTGATGTATTCAAAATGGAAATTAAAGATTTGTTTTTTAAAGTGTCCTATAGTAACCAATAATGGGAAGATGGAGAAAGAACTTCAAGAAGAAAGATGGAGATGCAAAAGAAAAGGAGAAAATTAGTGCAACTTCAGAGAATGTATACCCTCTGTAAAAGGCAGCAAAACACAATCTAATACACCAAAAAGTAATCTCTAAATATCTCAGGCTTTTGTTACAATTGAGAGGTATAGAGGTCAATTAATAACAATTATAGAAGTTCAGCAAGTGACATAATGTATTTCAGAGAGAGTGTTAATGTTCTGGACAGCAATTATATCACCCTTCATTTAGATTTGCTATGGGATTCTGTTACCAAGAGTTTAAATCGGCATTCTGGAGAGAATGTTTTTCAATTATCAGACAGACCAGTCTTATGAAGAGACCTTTTTATGTCTTGTGCTTTGCAGATTAAAAGACTTCTTATACTCTAAGGAGGATTGGTCAGGACAGGGTATACTGAAAAGCCGCTTTCAACTTTCAACAAAGGCTGAGCCAAGAATCAACTGAATCTTTTTGAAACTGGAAAAAGTACAGACCACAGTCTTTTGCCTGCCCCATTATTTTTCATTTTCACATGTCTTTGTCCTCCTGATCTGGCTGGAACAGTAAGTGCTCGCAGTAGTCGTGTAGAACAGCTGCCCTGTTAGCCTCTAACAAAATAAGACCAGACAGATAATCAAATATTAGTCTCCTGAGAGCATCCTACAAGCCGTGAAACAATTCTTATTCTTACCATTTGCAGGGAATTTCCATCTTCCCTGGAGACAAGAGGAATCAGCAAAAAGAAAAGAGTTCTTTGCTATATGATTTCAAAGTATGGGAGTACCTACATTGGCAGGCTGATTTGCCATGATTCATGCCAGGGTCCTAGTTGTCTAATAATTCACTGTGGCTTTGGCTGCATTGGCAAATACTGTGGTGAAATAGAAGCAGGTCTTCAGAGAGAATCAGTTGGCGCTGAGAACCCAACACCCACAGTAAGTGTGTTTGGGGGGGGTTTACTTTAGAGTAGCACTAACCATAGACTGAAGACCCATTAGTGCTGGAGCACAGTAGGTTCCAGTACTCCTGGAAAGCACCTCCAAAAAGATGCTGCAAGCATCTTCATGTGCTCCAGGGCCTCTCTGTTATGCCAGCTAAAGCTCAGTAGGTGGAGATGATTGGGAGGTTCACTTTGAAAGCACGCTCCTCATTTGAACTGAAGTGCCGATGTATATAATGTACTCTCTGTACATTTGCACCACTGTGGTTCACTGGGTTGAACTATGTCTCTTCCTTGCCAGGGAAAATAGAGCACAGACTGGAGAAGAGTTTGAACCAGTGCTCACCTCCTGCCCATGGCAGTGAGGTAATCCAAGCTGGACTTGACTTTCTAAATGAACTAGAGTGCATCTTAGTGCCCCAGTCTCCTGTAAGACTCCTTGCCTTGTCTGCAGCATACATGTGCCTCACACTTGCAAGTATCCCTCTTCTCATCGGTCACCATATTCCCTAGGAAAGTCTGCTGTCTTCGAAGGTGTGTCTTGGCAGATGGGAAATCCAGGCTCCTGAGAAATACAGGGTCCTGGCCTCCATTTTCTGGGAAATTGTCTGAAAGGTGAGGGAGAGGCAAAGATAAAATTGTGCTCTTAGGGAGAAGAAGAGGGAGGGATTGTGGATTTATGCCCTGTAGAACAGGAAGGATCAAAATGTATTTATTTGCTGTTTTCTGACTCATGTTGAAAATACTTGGAGGTCTAGTGAAAGGCAGTGACAATAGTCATAGACCAAGGGAATACTTGTGTTTTGAAGTTATCTTTCTGTACATAAGCACTTCAGCCTAGTTACCATAGATCTGGCTACACTTCAATTTGTTTTTCATTTCATCATAGCTTAAATGGAGAAGGAGGGTAACATGCTAAATGTAAAGCAATATTGTCTTATATGCTCTAACCCTTCCCCTCTCCCTTGGATGCAAAGATGGGTGCAGTCTTCCCCTTTCCTACATCAGTCATTCTCTACTTGAGATTACTTCTCTCATTTAATTTTTAAGTGCCGCTAAAGTCGTACTGTTAGTAATCATTTTAATGAATAACATAAGTGAGTGAGCAGTTAAATCAATGTATCGGAGATGAAATCTTAATTAAAATGATATTTAGCTATGGGAAGTAAGAGTTTTATAATTTATTTTCTATTAAGATGTTGACTGTTTCACTGAACGCAATTACTTTGTGGTTTTAATCACAATATGAAAGCTGCACGGAAGTTACGTTTCTGCATCTTTCTGTTCTCCTCCCATAGATACCCACCATCCTCATATTTAAAGGCCCATTTTAAGAGGCCAGTGCCAAAATGTTTGCATTCATTTTCTTTGTTCTTGAGATGTTTTTTACATCTCTTGCAACAGTAGGCTACTGTGCAGTTTAGAATACCTTTCTTGAATTTTATTAGAGAGTAAACATTCAAGCATGATTATGCATACTTAAAACCATTTTTTCTGAATTGCCCTAAGAAGAATGGAACTGTTTTCATTTGGGGTGCAGGTTTAAAATACTGTGAATGTGACTCTGCACTTACATTTGTGCTTACTCAAATGCAAGCACATAAATCACATGTGCATACTTTTTGAAGATGTCCCTGATCATTGCAGGGGGGTTGGACTAGATGACCTTTAAAGGTCCCTTCCAACCCAAACTATTCTATGAATCTAGGGGGGGAGGTACACACAAATTGCTTTGTGCATCCACAGTTAAGGTCTACATACGTAACTTCACCAAAAAAGTGTGTTGTGGTTTAACCCCAGCCAGCAACTAAGCACCACACAGCCGCTCGCTCACTCCCCCCCCACTGGGATGGGGGAGAGAATCAGAAGGGTAAAAGTGAGAAAACTCGTGGGTTGAGATAAAGACAGTTTAATAGGGAAAGCAAAAGCCGCGCACGCAAGCAAAGCAAAACAAGGAATTCCTTCACTACTTCCCATCGGCAGGCAGG